>APFE031452336.1:330112-365392 GCA_000404065.3 Pinus taeda | reverse complement strand
TGTAAGAAACTCATTTTCAAGATGATGGGCTCTAAGTTCATTTTTTATTCCAAAAACTTTAGTAAGCTGCTCCATTGTTTTATCAGGAGTATCAAGTTCAGCAATATGGAATCTAAGATCGGGAGAGATAGACATCCCTATCAACCCACGTGCTTGATCTTGCCTATTTTCCCATTTGGCTGCTTTCTCTTCATCTTTTGGCTTGGTTTCTTGGCCTATGGCTATTCGGTAAAGACCTTTACTTCTAAGTAAATCCACAATGTAGGACCACCATTGGAAGTAGTTGGTGCTGTCAAGAATAACTTGGCATGGACTTTCCATTTTAACAGAAATTGAAGCTATATATGCTGAAACTAAGTGTTCCAATGGAAAGATCTCGAAAAATCAGGCTGGTTCAAAAAAACGGCTCTGAAAACGGCTTCCGGATGAAGAAATTATGGCTTTTTGAAAAAAAGTTGATGAAGGCGCCGACGAAGTGCGGGAATGTGCGGAAATGAAAAAAAATGCCCCTTTTTCAACAAAAAGGAAATTTGAACCCAAGACCTCTACTCTCATAAATTAGCTTTGAACCAAGTGAGCTAAACAAAAATTTTGAGAGAGAGAGAGAGGGGGGGGGCTTGTTTTTTTGGTCACTGAAGCTTTGGATTGCGTGCTTGCTTGAGAAAGCTCTTTTTCTTCCTACAAAAAAAAAACACAAAAAAACCTAACACGGACATACAAAAAAAACAAGCCTTATGGCTTAAAGTTAGCTTTACCCGAAAACTAAATATTTTCCTCAATGTTTCTGATTTTCCGAGATCACACTAAGGCTCAGGGAAAAGAGCATACCATGAGAAAAATCCTTTCTTTCTATTTTGATTTGCCTAGATCGCACAGAGTCGCAAGGCAAAGAGAATACGCAGAAATGAAAGGTATAGATCCAGTAATAAAAAAAGAGCTAAATAAACCGAAACCAAAATAAACAAAGAGAAAATAATTGTAAACTGCACATAAACATTGTATACCTCCAAATCTTAAAAATGACGTAGCTAGGGCTACCAAAAACCTTTTCACGTGAAATGAAAGGGGTTCCTCACTGGAACAGATGCTCCTAAAATAACAGAGCAGTCCTCTCGGCCCGAAAGCAGTAAAAAACAACAGATCTAGGAGATGGCAGTCAGATGCAGTTGTACCGGCTTCAGCTTTGGATCACCAACGGACGCGACCCTCAAATAGCTCTGATACCATGTGGAGGTTTGCCGTTACACCAAAACCCGAAGGTTATGGTAAACGTTACAACCGAGTAACTAGGATCCCCAGGGTGGAAATTATGGATTCCATAGAGGTGTAGTGATTCTTCCAACAAAGAGGAGCTCAGACATAGAATCCATTTTCTGAAATTATACACAAAACTTCAAAAAATGATAGGAGAGTCATCGTCCACCAGCTATCGTCAAAAAAAAATTCTATAACAGAGCTGATCTTAAATCAGCGATATCTCCCTCAGCCAGACTTCGATTTGGACGATTTTTTTTTTTTAATTTTGTTATTTTTTCATAATAAATTGAGATATATTATTTTTTTTATAAATATTGTACCAAATGTTTCATATATAATCTGCAAACTCATCGCCTAAAAAAATCCTGCAAAAAATGGAATAAAGAAAAATTCTTCCTGCTTGGCCCAAGAAAGTGCTCTATGGAAGTTGCAACACATGCTTGAAGTTTGTTGAATATTGCTGCAAAAATTTGAAACTCAAATATGCATGAAACCCTCATTCTCATGGAATCGTAACCTGCTCCGACACCACTAATCTCGATCTTAGGGGGAGGCTCCCAAGATCTAAAAAATTGAAATGCCAAAAGAAAATTGCAGAACATCCAATAAATAAAACCACAAATAAAATTTTTATTAAAACCAATAATAACTATAAAGGCTACATTGTGGCGGACCATTTGTCCTTTTACAAAATGCCACTTGTTACTTATATTATTTTTCGGTTACAATTCCACAGGTCAATTCCATGGGTGAATGTCACAATACCACGGGTCAATTCCATGGATGAATGACTACCATGGGTGGATGTCACAATACCATAAGTTAATTCCATGGGTGAATAAATACCATGGGTGGATGTAACAATACCATGGGTCAATTCCATGGGTGAATGAATACCATTGGTGATGTCACAATAACATGGGAAAATACCATGGCTAAATGAATACGATGGGTGGATGTCACTTACAATACCATGGGTGGATAAATACCATGAATGGATGCCACTTACAATACCATGGGTAAATTCCATGGGTGGATGAATAACATGGGTGGTTGAATACCATGGGTTGATGTCATTTTCCATTCGGATCAATTAATGACTGCGTTGAATTTTCTATTGCTCTTGTGTGTTGAGCTCCTAAAAAAAATTGTTTCGCATTTTAATGAGAATATCAAAGCAGAGGCCTTAAGTTTAAGTCTTGGAATGGTGGTAGTTCATATGTTTTTTAAGGTGTAGCAATTTATCTCTATGCATTGAATATTGGGTCTGTGAAGGCGTTTGACCCTTATTCTTTATGGTATGTGTTTATTGTTGTATATTATTTGTTGGAAAATTATCTATGCATCAGAAATTTTTGAAGGTCGTGTTATACGTTGAAATTTTTTTCAAAGATTTCGTTGAATATTTTTCCAAAACCTTGTGTCGAATGACATATACATTAGGGGAATTTTGATGTCTAAAATTCCCCTCCTAAGAAAAATGTAGAACCAAAATAAAATTTATAAGAACCAATAGGATTCAACATGATGATGTCAACCATGGGGGATGGTTCACCATTTTTGGAGTAAAAAAGTAAAAAGATAAAAAAAGATAATAATAAAACTACTTTTTCAAGTCATATTTTCAACTTATCTCCCTAAGGTTTTACTCAACTTTTGAGCGGGAGTACTCATTGAATGAAAAATCTAATTCCTCATCCAAGGAGTACCCATGTTGCATACTTTTGATCGACCCTGTGACATGAAAAATGTGAACTAAATGAAAAATGTTATTACAATCATGTTTTTCATGTATTTCACATTTTTTCATGTAGTAAGGGCCATCAAAATTATGCAACATGGGTACTCCTTGGATGAGGAATCAAATTTTCGCATCCAACAAATGTTGCCGCTCGAAATTTGAGTAAACACGTAGATAGATAAGTTGAAAATACGAGTTGAAAAAAATAGTTTTTTCTTTTTTCCCTCTAAAATTTGATGATGTAATCTAATCTTATTTTATTATTTCCAATATTATTTTGTAATTTCCTTTGGAAGTCCATTTTAGACCTCAAAACTCCCCTAATGTGTGTATGAATGTTTGTTTGGTATGTCGCGTTATTTTCTTTTAGAGGGTTGTGTTGAGAACAATGAATCATAGTTTGAGTTATTGTCATCTGATTTGTGCATTGGTGTGGTTGCTGGGATTACAATGCTTCTATGATTTTCATATTTCAAGTAATTAATGCTTCTATGATTTTCATATTTCAAGTAATTATTTAGTGGATTTTTACAAGGGTTGAAGCATATGAAGTGTTATGTAATGGCATATAGCATAAGAAATTCAATGAAACATTTTTTAAAGGCCATATGAATCTACCATATGGTATATGGAAGGTATAAATTATATTTTATTATTTTGACTTTGTATAGTGAAGATTGAAGTTGGTAGTGAGATTTTTAAGTAAGTCTTCTAAGAAGGCAGAAGTAAAGTTGCAATTATTTGGAAAATCAAAAGCACATAGGTAATTTTGATGATGCATTCATTAATCTCTATTGTGGGAATAGTTCCCTCTAGAAAATATAACTATCATGAGTGGTTTACAAAGATAAAACACACTTTCATTTTCAATGAGTTGTGGCTAGTGGTATTTAAAGGAGAAGGAAATAATGCACCTGAAAATCCTACTTTAGATAAGGAGCCTGCCATCTCAAAAAACAAGAAAAAAAAGAATTATGCATTGATTTGACCATAATAAATGAAGAGGTGAGCTATCATATTTCACCATTTTCAAATTATTTTAAGCCTTAAATAAGTTGAAGGAATTTTATGAATCATACTCTTAGCTTGAATTTGTTCAATTGATGATTAATTCATTCAATCTTGAATTGAAAAATGATGACACTCTTTCCTTAGCATCACACGTATGATATATTATGCATGACATAAAATCCACTAGTATTGAAATAGATATTCGTCTCATAGCGTATGTCAACGCACTATATATGACATTCACATTATGTTGAATTATTCCAAGAAAGTGGCAAAGATAAGGAGATTACCTTTGACTCCCTTAAGAAAAAAATTGCTTAAAAAGACAAGGATTTTGGGAAAAAAGACAACTCCTTAGTATTTTTAAGAATTTTCAAGCCTTGCACAAAAGTAGAATAATCATGCACAAGATTTGCCTAGAGGAATAGGTGGCCAAAGAGCAAGAGGAAGGAAGAATTTTAGAGGCAAGGGGGCCAGAAATTTCCAAGGAGAAAGTTTTTATCTTCAGTGCATACGATGCAATAGAGATGGACATGATGCTTCCACATGTAAGCTTCCTTGGGATAGAATCAAATAGGAAAGAAATGAAGAAAAGGGTAAAATACCTAGAAAAGGGAAAGGAAAATCACCGAAGTATACACATTGTGTTGTGGCACATTGCAACATTGGAGTAACTAAATAATTATTCAATGCTTCACTTGCGTCATGGAAAAGGGCTTGGTTTCTTAATTCAAGAGAAAATTACCACATCAATTTCAGAAGATATTTCTTTTAATCATTCATTAATAATGTCGATGGAGCAACATACTTTTTAGACAAGTCAAAACTCAAGCCACCAGGGCTTGGCACGATCAGTCTCAAACTCCATTAACTTCTAGACTTTCTTCGACATGATATTCTATACCTCTCGGAGCTAAGGATAAACTTGTTTTCTTTGGTCCACATCCACAAGAAATGAAACTCCATTAATATATTTGATGGAAATTTCAACATCATAAAAGCATCACATAACTCACTTGGCATGATCGAGATAGAATAAGAAAGAATTAGGAAACTACAAGGAACCTTTTCTCATGTAGAAAATGTTTCGTAGAGTTCTCATTACGATGAAAGTACACTTCCATCAAATATTTTATGGCATTCTAGATTCAGACACTTAAACTATGACAACCTTCATTTGTTGAAGAGAAATGGTGTTATTGGTTTTCCAACTATTCCTAGCAAACTTAAGCAATGTGATGCTTGTAGATTAGGAACGAACAACAAATAATATTTTCATGATACTCATTCCAGAGAACATAGAAAACTTGAACTCATTCATTTTTATTTATGTGGCCCTATGCCTATTCTTTATGAAAATGGTAATAAATAGACGATGACATTTAGTGACGACTACACTAGAATGTGTTGGGTTTATTTATTGAAGAAAAAATCTCAAGCTTTTGAAACATTCAAGAACTTTCATGCATGGATTAAAAATGATGTACAATCTTGTATTGGCTCTATTTGCACTGATAATGGAAAATAATACAACTCAAATAAATTTGAAAACTATCTGTGCTAGGATGGGATCAAACATTAAACAACCATGCCCTATAATCCTGAATAGAATGGAATAGCTGAACTAATGAACCTGACTATCTTAAATATCGTACCTTCAATGATGTTTTTCAAGAATGTTAAACCGGTTTTTTGGGTTAATGTAGTTGTATGTGTTGTGTATAAAAAGAATAGTTGTCCATCCCATGCTATCAAAACAAGACTCCCTATGAAATGTGGTATGGCCACACTCCTTCAATGAGGCATTTCAAGGTTTTTTGTTCCACTTTCTATGCCTTGATACCTAAGGAAAAAAGAAAAGAATTTGGTGCAAGGAGTTGCAAATGTATCTTCTTGGGGTACTCAAAAACCTTCAAATCATACCACCTATATGATGAATTTAATAAGAAGTTTATAATATCTAGATATGTCATCTTTCTTGAATCTTCCAACACTGACAATTTTGTTGAGCGTTAACTTGATCACTTGGATATATTCAGACATGCAAATTATTTTCAAGAGTTTGATAATGAGATTACATATATTGAAGGGGGGATCCATATACTGGATCAATTTGTGGAATTTTCTTCTAAAGCACTCTCTCCACTGCATGAAGCTCCAACCACTAATGATACATTGAGTGATGTGATTAGCACAATTGATAGACAAAATATTGATTCAGCCCCATCTCAATAACCTGAGAAACTTGGGCCATATTAGAAAGGTCCTCCAAAATGGTTGACAAAGACACTTGAAAGTGTTCATCCTAATGAGGTTGGAAAGATAGGAACAAGAAGCTCAAACAAAAACTATGGAGGTGATGTAGAATATCCTGATTCACCTATTGATATAGATGATTCTTATGATTGTGAATTGAGTTTGTCTACATATTTCGAACCAAGTTCCATCATATAAGCACTTCTCATGATGAATGGAAATAAGTCATGTAGAATGAATATGATTCTTTGATAAATAATGGAACTTGGAAGCTGTTCGATCCTCAATTGGGAGCCAAACCAATAGGCTGCAAGTGGGTCTTCAAAATCAAGTATAAAGAAAATGGCTCACTTGACAAGAACAAAGCCAAGCTTGTGGAAAAAGGTTTTGCACAGAAGGAAGGGGTTCACTATGAGGATACTTTCTCTAGCACAACAAAATGGGCTACCATGCAGACACTCTTTTCCTTGGCAACTCAGAATGGTCGAAAAGTCTATCAAATGGATGCAAAAATTGCTTTCTTGAATGAAAATTTGAAAGAGAATGTTTTTATGTCCCAACCAAAAGGATTTGTTGTGAAGGGTTAGTAACAAATAATATGAAATATTGTAAAATCCTTGTATGGCCTCAAGTAAGCACCGTGAGCCTCGTACAAGAAATTAACTGAGCATTTTCTAAAATTGATTTCAAAGATTATGAGCTTGATGATGCAACTTTGATTGTCAAGAAATTTGGTGAAACAATTGTATATATTGTGGTGTATGTAGATGATCTTCTCATGACAGGGAATTATGAAAAATAAATTGCGTCCATAAAGAAAGAACAAAGGAAAGGTTTTGAAATGATAGATTTGGGCTATGTTCACTATTATCTTGGTGTTGAAGTAACAAAAAATCAAAACTTTATATTTCTCTCTCAGACTAAGCACATTGGAGATCTGTTTTACATGCTTCATACGGATTAGTGCAATCATTTGATTACTCCAATGGAACAAAACTTAAAGCTCATATCCACTCTAGGAAAATAATTCGAGGATGCAAAAAAGTATAGATAACTCATAGGAAGTCTCAACTACATGAATACTACTAGATCAGACATTTCATTTGTTTTTGGAATCCTCTCCAAGTTTATGCAAATGCCTTGTGAAGGCCATTGATCTTCTGCAAAAATAGTTCTAAATTACTTGAAGGGAACTCAAGAATTTGATCTCAAGTATACACAAGTGGGAGGCTTCAACTTGATTGGATACTCTAATTCATATTTTGTTGGAGATAAAGAAACCAGAGTATCTTCTTTAGGTTATGTTATTGTCTTGGATCAAGAGTTGTCTCCTGAAGGTCATGCAAATAGTCATTTCCAGTAGATTCCAAAAATGAGGTACAATATGTGGCAGCAATTGAAGCAACAAAGAAAATTCTGTGGTTCAAGACAATTCTGGAATATTTGTAGGAGAAACAAGTACATTCGACTCCTCTTTTTATTGCCAACACTTCTCCAATAGAGTTTCTGAAGAACTAAGGGTTCCATGATCGAACGAAGAACATAGAAACAAAATACCATATGATTTGACATCATGTCAACATTGTTCCACAAATGAGTAGATTGTAGACATCTTAAGCAAAGCGTTTGTAAGGGAAAAGTTTGAAATATTCAGAATGGTTCTTGGACTCACCAAAAACCCTTCAGATTAAGGGGGCGAATTTCGACACTTAATGTTTGGGATTAGGAAAATCATGTAAATATTGTAAATACAAAAATAAGGAATGTGAAGAGACACTCGAATCTGAATTTTGATTGTCTCCCTTCAATGTATTTATCAATTATCTCTTGATGCAGATACACAATCACATTCATGGAGTTACTCCTGCTCTGACAATCCCAATAAACAACCCTGGGGCCAAAGGAGAGGCTGAGATCCCTTCTTGAGATGTGGCCCATATTAAACTTAATTTCTGCAATGCAATTCTCTCGTGGACTGAAATACCTTTCCCACTAAAATTCCTAATAACTAAACAATTAAAGCCTAAAATGAAGCTCTTCACAGATTTGTTGCAAGGAAGGTTGTCTCGATGCCAAAATTGAATCACTAAGTTGAACCAAAACTGAATTCAAGACTACCTAGGAAGAAGACCCACTTGAAAGCAGGATAAAGTAACTCATAAGTATGTCCTCCCTCTAATTTAACTGAATAATTTTTGTCATTCCACACAAAGTCCATATCCACAATATTAAATATTCTAGTGTATCGTCTGATGAAATTCATTATTAAACTGGTTGAAGGAAATTTCAATGTTGGAGTAGGTAAATTCTAAAATTCCAAGAATGAAAAACTACAAGAAGTACCTTTGCATGACGTTGAAACTTGTACCTTGACACATTTCCAAAGGTTATCCTTCCATTGAAGTACTTTGTATAATCAAAATGGGAATGATTACAATGATTACAAGGACCGAGGTATGATAGGGAGGGGAAATATATGAGGAGGAAGAATATAGTGATAATGCCTTTTATTCTTACTCTATTCCAATATAAATAGAACATAAGGGTGTTCCTCATATTCAAATACATGAATTCTGTTAAGTGATTGGGCACATGTTCCTTTGATCATTGATCACCACCTCAACTTCTTCCAGAGAGCACGACTATTTTGCCATCATATCTCGTTCCATGCTATTGCTTTTGAGGATGTGATAAGAGTTCCTACAGTGAAGACTTACCATTAGACTAATGATTCTTTTAAGCACCCTATCAAGAGAGTTGTCCTTTGTAGTATTTTCATTGTTGAGATATTAAATCGTAATCAACATGTCTCCAAAGATGATTATGTTTTCCACACCCCTGTCTTTGGCCATGAATAAACCTTCCAGGAGCTCATACATCTCATCTTGGTTATTATATCTCCTTACTAGTCCCGACGAGAATGTTGTTTGCGTTATCCCCTTGGGATTAATTAGAATCCTCCGCCTCCTTCCACGTGTCCCATAACATTAAATTTAAAAAGAATATAATCTTTACATTACATTAACATATTAATGTAAATAAAAATCCATTAATGTAAGGACTAAAACAAAGTCAAGCCATAAATAAAATACTTCAACTTCCACTTTAATTTTACATCAACCTTATAAACTGATCAAGTAATTCAAAATATAAAAAATAATTTACACTAGGTTAATATCAAGTTGGCAGCTGGTATGTAAAAATAATATTTTTACATTATGTGCAATTCATTCTATGTTCAACTGACTTGTAATATTTAAAACAAAAATATATTAATAACAAAAAAGTAATATAAATAAAACATCTCTTATATTTTCACTTTTTCATTGAGAGAGAAATGTGTAATTTATTTCATTCCTTTGAGTTGATATATAATATTTCAAAAACAATAATAACAAGAAAAAGTTGTGTATTACACATAAAATATTTCAATATATTTGTTGACAAAAATATTTTAAGGCAATAGAGAGTTTTTATGTATGACTCTAGCAATTGATTTAACAGTTGACTACTATTAGTTTAGTTTTGCCTATCATAACTTAATGTTTAACACGCAAAATAGTTTTCTCAATATTATCAAAAAAATCAAACATTTGATTAAACCATAAGTTAAAGTTTTATTGTAGCTTTTGCACAATACAATGCCATGTGAAAACTCTCTCATATATTTATTCCATAATTTATGTATATGGTTGCAATAAGTCCTTCAAAATAGCTCATGCTGAGGTAATATAAGCAACTCTTTGCATAAAAAAATGGATAGAAATAAGATGTAAATAATCATACTTACCAGGAGTTACTTCCCACCATTATTTATATTTTTTTCAGCATTAATAAAAAATTAAAATTATAAATATGTAGATTTACTGGTATTTACTACACACCAAAATTTGTAAAATCCTTGATTAAACAATTAATTTATAGACTTCACACTTAAATTTATTAGTTCGTAACAAAATCAATTTATAAACTTCACATTTAAATTTATTAATTCCAAAAACAAACACAAATCTATAAAATTTGATTTTCCTATTGACTATTTTTAATGTAAGATTGTACCATATAAGCCATCATTTCTTATCCAATGTTTCCCAATTTTTCTCAAACTCTAATTTCCAAATAGAATGTTAGGGACTAAAAATATTTCTAAACTTCGAATTCGTCCTTTCAATATGGAATTGAAATATAACTTATAAAAAGAGGTTATAAAAAAAAATCAATTTACATTTAAACTTTCCATTTTTATTCTGAACTTTAACCATATGAACGGAAACAGATAATGAGACATCATAACGAAATGCCAAACTATTATGTTTTTTCCACAAAAACATGTGTTAATATATCCTGTCGAGTTGCACTCTTTATTTTATTTTTAAAAAACGTCGACCCGAAGATGGATCCATAGAACCGACCTCCGTGTCCATTACGACATACAAACAATGACAAACATTTTATATCGATCGACAGCGAAGCTACATAACTCTCCGCCAACAGCGCATTATATTATCAATCTACGGATAGAGTTGTTGATAAGAAACCACCATCACACTACGCGAAACAAGATGCTAATTCATTGACAATGCTATCCTCTATCCCCCTTACCAGATATTCTTCGAACGCAGGCTTTGAGAATCACGTGGCAGAAGACTCGTGGGGTCACTCTATCCCGCAATCATTGTATCCAGCGTGCAGGTCTTAGCTGTTGTTTTCTAATTTGGTATTTGATTCGGTGATACTTTATTCTTTTGCTTTGCTTTAAGTAAGTCGCGCGAAACATGTGACAGAAACCGGAAGGTACCCAGTAGTGATCGGAGGTTGTTGCTCTTTGACCAAACTGTGCCGTCGATAAGACAGACGGCCCGTTTTAAGAAGAATTAGGTAGCACACAGAGAGACTCGCTTACAGTTGTCGTTTATCATTGATATGTATCCTTTTTATACCAAATCATATCACATCCCTCTTCATCCCAAGTTTGTTGGTGCCGATATTGCTCTTGCGGAGAAATCTGGTAGATCATTTCCTTACCCCTCCTCATCTCAAGTTTATTGATATCAATATTGCTCTTGAAGAGAAATATAGTCTATCATTCCCCTTACCTTCTGATTTCCATTGTTTCACTGCTTAACCATCATCGGCAATAATCAGTGACAAAGATCTATCAAAGCGATATCAATGGAAGGGCTGATACCCTGCATTTACAGAGCTGTCGTCCGACACAGCTCCACTCATCAAATACTATCCCGCAGCAGCAGCAGCAGAAGGAATCTATTATCTACGGCAGATCAACATTCGAGGAGCGGAAGACCAATGGTAAGGGATGTTGCGAGACTACCCAATACGGAAGACTCTGGTCGGTTCGTTGATATTGCACCACCGCAAGACTTTCAGATGATACCAACCGATCGAACTTTCCCTTCCATAGCTCGATCACTACACAGGAGGGCCGGAAAGCAGTATCTAGTAAACCGGCATATGGATCTTTACGACTCGAATTCTTTCGATGATCATCAGTAATGCTGCTACAATAATTGTTATTTCAACTACTTCTAAGTTCTTTCGTGAAAGGATATGTTATGTATATACTGTTATTGTAGGCGATCTAAGATCGCATATGTTATGTGTATACTTTTATTGCGGGAGTTCAATAAAATATTTTCATGGCTTAAACGCACACGAAATGCATTCGGTATTTCGTACGAAATAGCAGGCCACATTGAAAGGTTGTTGCAAAATCATATATGTCTACGAAGTGCCCATTTCACATACATAATTTTTTTTTCAACCAATGTTGCTTCCAGAGCAAAAACCATGGGGCTAATATTGCTGATGAAGGGAGGAGGACAAGGCTGATGCAAATACGTTTAATGATTTAGAGACTTGAAAACAAACCAGCATGGCTCTTTGTTTCATCAAACGTATGTAATGGTATGGTTTCCCGGAGTAATGGCTTCCCAGGAGATCTGACTTTAAGAATTTCCAAGTAGATTTAACTTCTAATCATTTTTTAGAACTGAAGTTACTAGATTGAATACTTTCGAATTCCTGTACATACTGCTGGCATTTTTTCAGAAAGAGAGTTAGCATATTTAATACGCGGACCATGGTTTCGTTTTGCGTTGTATGAATAACAGAACCCCTTGTTATCGGATGTAGATTTTCCAACCTGATCAAATAAGTCTTGCAATTAGATTTTCCAACCTGACCACACTCGAAACTACCTTTAGACAAAACTGAAATGAGTATTTAAAAGCAGAGTTTCTCATGGCCTTCTGTTAGAATTATCCTTCCACTAAAGTGGAACTATATATATAACGCTAATTGGGCACAAGCTTTCCGATGCACAGTGTAATCTATCAAATGATTAATCATGAACATTTCTGAAAGGTACACCAGCAATAAGTTGAGAAAACATTAGAATAATTAAAGTAGAAGTAAGAAAGCAATTGAAACTCGTAGAAAAAGACGCCAACGGCAAGATTGATTAGCATATTCATCTATTGTTTACAGATTTCTTCACATTGGTTCAATAGTTATTTCGTTCCAAAGTTTCTCACAGAAAGCTATGTGAATGAGAGGCAAATCGATCTCTTCTTCCATACCAGATTTAGAAATCTGATCAGAACCTGTAAAATCTGACTATGGTTGTTACCGAGGGCAGCTCAAGCACAGATTTGCTAGTGGGAAAGGAAGAAGACAACAAATGCCAAGGAGTAGTAGTAGTAATAGAGTCTGACGCAGTAGTTTTCGCATACGCAAGACAAGAGTCTCTTCTGTCTCGGCCGCGCCGAAAATGAAATTTTACCTCTCTATTAATCGAGATCAACAATTCAAATGGAGGGATATTCTTTTATAGCAGATAAACCCTTTCCGGTTTTTGTATTCCAGAAAGACCAAAGTTAATCTGGTATAAATTTACAGAAATTGAATAACTCATTAAATGAGGATTAAATTCCATATTAAACCCAAGAATGTGATCATTGATTTACGGATAACCATGACAAATTTGGCAAGATATCAAAGAAATTGAAAAAAAAAAAAACATTTTTTTCCATAAGGAAAAACTATTATACTTTTATTAATAAATAAATAGATACATTTTCTGGTGTTCCATTTCTCATGCCCTTGCATCTATGAACCACAAAAGATTATCAAAATATTTTTAAATCAATATCACTAAGATTCTACATACTATTCTGAAATTTTGTATCATCCACGCGTATTCAAATCAAGAAGTTTGAATATAGGCACACAATTCCACATTTTTCAAGAAGCTTCCATCCTCTTTATTATTCTTCCCTATCTAAACCACCAGAACCAGAATGATGTGCTTGTAGCACAATATTGAGGTGCGTTGCCCTCACACTTGGTATTTTCCTTGCACCCTAAATTTTTTTAACATTAAGCATACAAATTATAATGCGTTTCATATTTGCCACCAGTTCGAGCTTATGGTTGTACCTCTTGCCAATTAGGTTTACAACTATTTCATCGTTTAATTATATGAAATAAATACCTAGAGATATACATTTGGAAAATTATGATTTTAAAATTTTTATATTAAAATTCATATTTCTAAATATAAATAAAAGTAGATGAAATAGTGGTATAATTTACCCACATATCTGAAATAGTTGTATAATTGACCCACAGATCTGAAATAGTTGTATGGTCATATCATGAGGAATTAAATTTGTGCCCCATAATATGAAATTTTAATAGTGTTAAATTTCACCCAAAATATAATAAATATGTTTTAGTTGGGAGATAATAAGGGGATCATTTTGTAGAACAAGTAATATTAAGAATATTATTACATCAAAATATAAAGAAATCATGTTGTACTAAAATGTAGAGAGAAGACACAAACTAAGATATTATAAAGAGGTAATGAACCAATTCTCATGAGTTTCATAGTGAAAATGTGCATTGGTCAATTTCAAAAAGACCATGACATAAAACAGTCTATCACTTTTGTGATGCTAATAAGGTTGAATATTAAAAAAACTTTATTTTAGAATATCCCATTTATACTGACATTTGACCTTTTATGTTAGCAAAACTATGTTGACCTTCAAAAATTAACTTAATGGTTTTGGAGCATAGTAATAAAATCTAAAAAAAGCAGAATAATATTTTATCGACTTAAGTTATAGGGTATGCCTATTTTTTCAAAATTTATAAAGTTATTTTTATATTTTTTACTTATGAAAGTCATTCTACCTATGACTTTTCAAAATCATGTATTAGTACATGGTAAGAAGTCTTTAGATAATTAAACAATGTTTTACTTATTTTCTAAAGAGCATGAAAAAAAATATATGTATTATATATATATATATCAACATTGTAGATTCTATATGTGTAGTTTTTTAATTAACAAATTCTTGTAGCTTATCAAAAAATAAACTGAAAAATAGAGATATTAGGCGCCATTTAGAAAAATGTAGGTTTTGACGTATTTGAGATGTAAATCACTAAGTTTGTTATTATTACCCTAAATCTAAGGAAACTTTCTTAACAAAAACATATGTTAAAGTTTTCACTCCTATTGAGGTTCTCCATTACACCAAGACTCATAGAGATTAATAAGCTTCCATACCCATAGCATTAACTTGAGTGCATAGTTAGTCCCATGTTCAAAGACGATTAGTCCAACACCATGCCCCTGGTGCAACTCAATGTAACTAATCTTGGATGAAGCCTTTGATAACATGTTGAGGTTTTCCATTATACCCCAAAACCTCCATGCATTATTAAACTTACAAAACCATAATATTAACTTGAGTGCATGGCTAGCCATATGATGTGGTGGTTAGCCCAATAAATCCTACTTAAAAATATAAATGGGAAGAACATTTACATGTTCTTTAAATTTACAAATAACATACATTATATTTACCAATAATATTTGAGTGTGTCTAGAGGTTAGTTTAATAATAATGTGCTCTATAATTCATGAAACTTGTTGAGATTAAGGCCCTTACATAAAAACCTAGACAAAGGGATTTGAGATGTCACTAGGGAATATTTTCCTTTGTACTTGTAAATTTCGTTAAGATCCTTGATGGAACATATTTGAGCATGGATGCCTTGACCATAGTTGTTGTAGGGAAACAACACCTTGAGGCTCTTTAATATTTATCAATAGAAGGAATCAATTACCTCAAGGCATAAAAATAGCTTCTTAGATTTATGTTCCATAAAAATTACTAGTAAACTTCATGTCCCTTGATATGATAAAAGGGGTAACCCAACCTTTAGCCAAATTTAAAATATTCTATACATACATGGCTAAACATGATACCTTAGACAACCATGTCGTACCTGCTAATGTTTCAGGTATCTTATAGGGATGAAAGGTTATGAATCACACATCAACTAACTATAATCTACCTCTCAAGGGGATATTCCCCTTTAAGTAGACATATGAGGATCACTATGACATTTCAAGCACTAAGTATGGCTCCTAGGTCATTGGTCACAATGAAGAGATTAAACCTAGGCCCTAAGTGATAAATATTTTTCTAATGGGATGCATGTTATCACTTTAGAATGTAGAACATCTTATTAAAATTCCTTGAATGTTTTCACCATAAAGTATTCTTATTTTTCTATAATAATATATGCTAGTTCTACATCTCTTAATGCATTTCTAAACAAATATATGGCTTTCCCATACTGGTATTTCTTGTTTTGCAAAAGGACTGATGCGACGATGTGCTTCGAGGAAAAAGAGAACATCTGGAACTCTTTCGAGAAATATAGAATTGTGAGGACAAGGTCTTCCATGATGGCCTTATTGATCTTCCCGAAGGATGAATGAGCCTCACATGTCCACATCACCTCATTATTATTCTTCACCATACCTATAATGTATTTAAGAAGTTATGTAGAGTTTACAATAAATATGCACAGACGGGTGATCATCCCTAAGAACAATTGGAATTCCTTATTATTTCGAGGAATATAATCTTTAATATAGCATTGAGTATTTGTATATCAATCCTAACACCCTCCATGGGAACTATACATCCCAAAAACGTTCCCTCTTGAATGGAAAATAATGATTTGTTATGATTCAATGAAAGACTAGATTTTTTGCACTTCATAGGAGTTTGCCTCATATGCTTTAAATGCTTTTCATGCAATTTGGAAAATACAATCATGCCATTCAAATAAATGACTATAAACTTGTCCCTTTCACCAATAAATACAATATCCATGGCTCTATGAAATGTCGCTCCTGCATTCATTAATCCAAATGGCATTTGTCATACATGAGTGTGCCCCATGGTGTTGTGAATGTCGTCTTATAGTTTTGATTCAAGTGCATTACTATATGATTATAGCATGAGAAGGCATCCATCATTGGTATTATCAAAAATCCTCTTACATTCTATAACAAGTGGCCCACCTTGTGCAATGGTTATCTGTCATTTAAGGAGTACATGTTCATATTTTTTAAATCCACACAATGTGATATCACCATTCCTGTTTTTGACAAGAACCATATTCACCACCCATTTTAAATATAACTGGGGTAGTATGATCTTCCCTTCCAACAACTTCCTGATTTCTTTCTCTATCATTGATAATAGAATTGGGTTAAATCTTTTCATTTTCTAAACGTAACACTTAGATTTTTCTTTCAATTTTATCTTACGCTTAATTGTTGGCATCATGATACAAGTGTTGTCCTTGATGGCAACTCACTCATATGACAAATCATAGTGCAGTAGGTCAATAGCAAAGAATTAATGATCAAACTACAAAGAATGAATAAAGAGAGGTATACGCAGGTTCACCTTGACAAAGGAGCGTATACACATGGGTTACCATACCAAAAGGAGCATATAACGTACACATGCACTTTCATAGAAGGAAAAGTGTGTATATCTTGGCAAACTAAGTTTTTGTCCAAGGTATTTGGTCCATAGTATTTTTATCCATGGTATTGGTCTAAGGTATCTGGTTCGAGATATTGACCCTAGGTATTTGGTCCAAGGTATTGGTCCTAAGTGGTTTTCGTCCATGCTATTGAGAAAGACCTAAAACTATAAAAGGAGGAGAATATCATTAGGCTATATGTGCAAGGACTGAATATTTGATGAAGTGGAAGATCCAGTATGCAGGTTATGGGTTTTTGATGCTTTGCTAAGGATGCACCTATGTGGCGAATGAATGTTGATGGATCTCGGATCATGAAGACTAAAATGCGTTATCATTATATGGTATGATCATGAATAGTTCAGATCTGAATACTAATGCATGTTTTATCCTTTATATATGATGATTTGGGTACGTCTGAAGTAGAAAATTACAACGAAGGTATAAGTAATTATTTTCAAATCTGCACACTGATTCCCTTTGGTAAAAGGGTGTATACATGCTGGTTTGACACATCCAAGTAGTGTATACCTTTTGAACTTGATGGTTGAAGGATCAGTTACTTCTTATTGTTGTTACAGAGATCTGGGTTCTGCTCTGTGTTCCGATGACTGTATTTTGTTGACTGTGTTCTGAAAGTTCAAATAGATTGATTGATTCAATTGTGGGTAATTCAGAGTCTCAGTGATAGGTAGATGCAGATGTATCTAATGATTGTATTGCAGTTATGATTTATAAGCTTTAATGATGTTTATGGGTCTAGTATGAAAATTCGATGAAACATGGTCTTTCAGATTGTGGTGTTGTGTTCGAGGAGTATCCACTCTGAAAATTTATGAAACGTGGTCCCTGGAGGAAGAGAGAAGGTTGTAGCCTTCTGTAGGTCGTTGCCTATGTACTGGTAAACATATTGGCCAATACAAGATCCAAGGGGTTGGAGCTCCCTTCTAGTGGCATCTGGAAAATGAGAGAGGGTTGTAGCCCCTTGTAGGTCGGCACCTACGTACTAGTAAATATATTAGTTAGTACAAGAGCTAGGGGGTTGTAGCTCCCTTCCAGTAGAAGATGGAAAATGAGAGAATGTTGTAGCCTTCTACAGGTGGGTGCCTACGTACTTGTATGAGTATGTGCCAGTACAAGATTATAAGCAGGTTTTTGCTATATTAAAAGAAGGCAACAACAAGTGGTTTTTGTCCCGCATTGGGTTTCCACCTTAAATCTTGGTGTTCATGTGTGTTTCTTATGTGTGATGGTCTGTTTTTTTTTTACTGCACCTGGTTACTATTTATACGGTTAATGAAGTTCTGATGCACTGACTAACTATCAACATATGATGAATTAACTGAATCATAAGTTTGCTGGACATACGCTAGTTGTCATAAACACAGTTGCGTGTACACACGAGTTCCATTAACTGAAGTTGCGTATATGAATTTGATTATAAAAATGAAAAGTTATTGACTTGCTAATATTGATTCAACCCCCCCCACTAAGTATTATTTCCAATAATTGGTATCAGAGCAGGTCCTTCAAAAGAAGCTTGATTGCTTAAAGGGAGATTCATCAAAATGAATAATCAAGAGCGCATGGGATCCATCAGACTTCCAATCTTCAATGGGAGCAATTTTCTTTATTGAAAGATAAGAACCATAGCCTATCTACAATCACTTGGAACAAATGTTTGGGAAATTGTGGAAAAAGGATTTACATTTCCAACAAAAATTCCTACAAACACAGTAGGTAAAAAGGATTATGAAACCAATGCCAAAGTTGTCATTATTTTATTGGGAAGTTTGTTAAAATCAGAGTTTTTCAAGGTCATGCAGCTCAAATCAGCCAAAGAAACATGGGACAAAATCTTTCTGAGCTATGGAGGAGACTCTCAGGTAAAATATGCTAAGCTTCAAACTCTCAGAATTCAGTATGAAACTCTTAAGATGCATAGTGATGAAAGCATAGCTAGTTACTTCCTACCTATAGATGAGGTTTTTAATTGTTTGAAGAATCTGGGTGAAGAAAATAAGGGAGTTGTCTTAGTTGAGAAAATTTTGAGATCCTTGTCTACTAAATTTGAACCCACAGTTTCTGCCATAGAAGAAAAATAGGATCTACAGAATATCACTAGGACATAGCTTCATAGAATCTTAACTGCCTTTGAGATGAGAAAAGGAGGACCATCAGATATGAGAGAAGCCACATTTAAAGCATTAGCAAAGGGAAAATAAAAACTCTATGAATCAACACACATTTCAGAAGAAGAAGATGAGGTAAATTTTGTCAAGAAGCTTCAACGGGGTTCTGGAAGGTTCAAAGGTAAGCTACCACTCAAATGTTTTTCTTGTGGAAGAGTTGGTCATTATGGTGCTAGATGCCCTCATAAAAAAGGGAAGATGTCTAAATAAGGTAATAGAAGTTATTATACTCCTAATTATAGTGATGGCTTGTCCAATAGTGATGAAGACGATTAAGAAATTAAACTACTCATGGCATATGAAAATAATGGCTTAGAAAAGAAAGATTTCCTTAAAGAAATCAGTCAACTTAAAATTAGTTTGGCAGAAAAGGCTACAGTCATAAACACAGTCACACATCAACTCACCCAAAAGGAAAAACACAATGAAGTGTTAGAATGTGAAGTAGTAAGTCGAAGAAAAGAAATTGAAAACAAAAAGACTCTGAATCTTAGATTTGCTAAAGGATCGGAAACGTTAGATGAAATCCTCAAAGTTCATCGTTCACCCATTATAAAGACTGGTCTTGGTTTTAATGAAGGTGAATCTAGTTGACAAGGTAAGGTAAGAAACTCCAATGAAAAATATGAGATGCTCAAAAAGAGAATAAAAAGTCAACCCCATCAAAAACCAAGGAAAGAAATTCATCAAAGAAAATCTTTTACTCCTAACTATGTAAGTGATAGTCTCTTCTTTCCTTCAATGAATAATGTTGAATGTTTTATATGTCATAATTTTGGACATGTTGCAGCCATATGCAGAAGTAGGATGGTTCAAGACCATCACAAAAAATGAGCATCATGTTCTAGGTACTTTAAGGGATATTGTTTTTCTTGCAATATGTTTGGTGACAAAGCTATTGATTGCAATAAAAGGAATATGAAACATGTAAGATGTTATGCGTGTAAGACATTTTGACATAAAGTAAAGGAATGTAGGAGAAAAATTCAAACACCAAACCAAAAGCAGCATACATCATCTCAATCCCAGGTATTGAAGAAGATGGAATTATTGTCAGAAAGATGTGGCATAGCTCAGTTTGTAGACACAACAGACCCAGGGGAAGATGAAAGTGTAAAACTTCAGTATTCAAATTTTCATACCCAGCTATTATGAAGAGAAGTCACATATATACGTGAGCTAGATGCTGCACAGTCGCGTATATGGTGCTCTGAAGAAAAAGCAACGAGACAGAGTTAGGAAAGGAAGTTTGATATGGTTCTAGCATTTATCTACTCTATTTGATGAGGGTATGTGTTGGTTGGCACAAGTTCAGGGGGATCATATGCTTCTAATATTGCATTGTTGGCATTATCTTAGAAGATCTTGATATAGATCCACATAGTTTTTTTGATTCAGGTGACTCCTTTGATGATGGAAATATATAGGTTGTTGATCCTCATGCTACTGATGGTGAAGATCACGTGGTGTATGATTGTTGTTGTTGACTATCGTGATCTTGTTTAGATCGGTTGTCCTTGTTATAAATGTCATGCATATCATTTGATGTAAATGTCATGAAAAGACCTAATTTGTAACCCCACTATGCATGAGAAGTATGATGTAATATTTTCTATGTCAGTCATGTATAAACATTTGGTATATCCCCACTTGGTTGGGTGGATGAGTCAAAATTGGTGTATCTCCATTTGATTGGGAGACTGATGTATGTATGAGTAATTGGTGATAGGAAGGTCATACTCACTTAGTTGAGTTGTAAAGTCATGTTATTCTTTTGAAAAATATTTTTGCAGACTTTTCATGTGCTCAGGGGGAGCATGGGTGGATTGGTACATCTTAGCATGTCCAAAGGGGGAGCTCAATCAAAGATTTCGGCATGTACTCAGGAGGAGTATGGACAGCATAATGTCTATCAAAGGGAAAGAATATCTTGGTCTGCCCTTTGCCCTTGATGTCGAAGGGGGAGAGTGACTTGGTGTTGTTGTTGCCATCAAGTCCAAAGGGGGAGATTGTTGGCATTATGATACAGGTGTTGTCCTTGATGGAAACTCACTCGGATGAAATATCATAGTGCAGTAGGTCAATAGCAAAGAATTAATGATCATACTACAAAGAATGAATAAAGAGTGGTATACACAGGTTCACCTTGACAAAGGAGCGTATACACGTGGGTTAATAGACAAAAAGGAGCATAGAATGCACACACACACTTTCATAGAAGGAAAAGCGTGTATATCTTGGAAAACTAAGTTTTCTTCCAAGGTATTTGGTCCATGGTATTTTGATCCATAGTATTGGTCCAAGGTATCTGGTCCGAGGTATTGACCCAAATAGGTATTGGTCCTAAGTGGTTTTGGTCCATGGTATTGAGAAAGGCCTAAAACTATAAAAGGAGGAGAAGATCATTAGGCCAAGTCTCCAAGGATTGAATATCTAATGAAGTGGAAGATCCAATATGCAGGTGATGGGTTGGTGATGCTTTTCTAAGGATGCACCTATGTGGCGAATGAAGGTTGATGGACCAGGATCATGAAGACTAAAATGCATTATCATTATATGGTATGATCATGAATAGTTGATATCTGAATACCAACGCATGTTTTATCCTTTATATATGATGATCTGGATATGTCTGAAGTAGAAAATTACAACGAAGGTATAAGTACTTATTTTGAGATCTATACGTTGGTTCCCTTTGGTAAAAGGGTGTATACATGCTGGTTTGACAAAGCCAAGTAGTGTATACCTTATGAACTTGATGGTTGAAGGATCAATTACTTATGATTGTTGTTATAGAGATCAGGGTTCTGCTCTGTGTTCTAGTCACTATGTTTTGTTGACTGTGTTCTGAAAGTTCAGATAGATTGGTTGATTAAGTTGTGGATGATTTAGAGTCTCAGTGATTGGTAGATGTGGATGTATTTTATGATTGTATTGTAGTTATGATTTATGAGCTTCAAGGATGTTGATGGGTCCAATATGAAAATTGGATGAAACATGACCTTTCATATTGTAGTGTTGTGTTCTAGGAGTATCCAGTCTGAAAATTTATGAAACGTGGTCCCTAGAGGAAGAGAGAAGCCCTAGCCTTTTGTAGGTCAGTGCCTACATACTGGTAAACATATCAGCCAGTAAAATAGCTAGGGGGTTGGAGCTCCCTTCTAGTAGTAGCTGGAAAATGAGAGAGGGTTGTAGCCCTCTGTAGGCTAGCACCTACATACTAGTAAATATATCGGCTAGTACAAGAGCCAGGGGGTTGTAGCTCCCTTCCAGTAGAAGTTGGAGAATGAGAGAAGGTTGTAGCCTTCTGCAGGTGGGTGCCTGCATACTGGTATGAGTCTGCGCCAGTACAAGATTGTAAATAGGTTTTTCTTATATTAAAAGAAGACAACAACAGGTGGTTTTTGTCCTGCATTGGGTTTGCACCTTAAATCTTGGTGTTCATGTGTGTTTCTTATGTGTGATGGTCTGTTCTATTTTTACTGCACCTAGTTACTGTTTATATGGTTAATGAAGTATTGATGCACTGATTGAAGATCAACATATGATGAATTAATTGAGTCATAAGTTTTCTGGATATATGTTAGTTGCCTTAAACACAGTAGTGTGTACACGCGTGTTCCATTAACTAAAGTAACATACATGAATCTGATTATGGAAATGAAAATTTATTGACTTGCTAACACTGATTCACCCCCTGCCCCCGTCTCAATATTATTTCCAACATAAATAATACAAGGATCATATGTTTTCAAAAGTAAGTAACTCCATGTAAAAGAATCTTTAAATTTCTTAAACAAATCAAAGTACCTCTTTTTTCATGTAAATTTTAAAGACGTGGCCACCTCTATGATCAAATGTTAGAAACTAGAATACTATTGAGAATGGGTGACCAAACTATATAGTTATTGTCGAATTAAAATTTTCAATCTAGTTTGTAATTTTCCATGTAAGAATATCACAAATTAACATGTAAATTATAAACATGAAATATATAAAAACACTACTCTTTTTCTTTATTCCTTTTGCAAAAACAAGCTACAACTTGTTATTACATCAATATGCCTACAAATGTCTACTTATGGATTTTTTATGCTACCACCTGAAGGAAGCTACCACTCCCTCATTTATCAACTACCATTAAAAGGAGCTACCACGCCTAATTTATCAACTACCACTGAAAGGAGATATTACCACTAATTTATTAGTTATTATTGAAAAGAAGCTCCTACTCCCGAATTTGTTCACTGCTAGTGAAAGAAGCTCCAACCCTTAATTATTCACCAACCACTACTAGAAGGAGGTACAACCCGTGAAATGATAGTTCTAACTTGGAGACAATGTCGATCAAATTTTCATACTATTTTCAAACTCGCATCAAAAATATATTCATTCTACCAACATAATTTCCCTTCCCTCTTAGCATATCTCAATCACCTTTCTCAACATCTTTGACCCCATAGAAACACCTTTGTCGAATTCATCTCATTGATTTATGACCTCTAAAGCATACACCAAAAACACCATCATTACCAATATCATGAATGTCACTAATTGTGATGCAGGAAAGTTCTCTCTGTGCATAGAGGCAACCCCTCTAGCCCTAGAGTGGATCCAGTCATAGCAAAGACAATACCAAAGCAAATTTCCTTAGATAGTTGATGTCATGAAGGCCTACTTTCAAAACCTCATTTGATGAAGTCCTTGTTCTGTTGCTCCATCCCTCGTTCTTCTAATCACTTCTGTACTTGAAAAAAACATACAGAGAACCAAAATGAACATAATAGAGTATGACAAATACAATCTACTTAAAGGGTCAAGAAGCTTCAAGATATCGATATAGAATTTGACATAAGATATAGGAAATAAACCATTGATTTGCATTAAGATAAACTGAAGTGAAACTTACAACCAAGCCTTGATGTCATAATTCTCCTTAAAGGGTCTTGTCAGCATGTCTCTACAAGCATTCACTCATGAATTGTCTCCCAAGAGGGTGAATAACTCTCTATCCTACCCAAAAAGCAAAATTACGATGCTAGGACACTCATACAATCAAGACATATCCACACAAAACCATCCCAGGCTATGTTACATAAGAGGCTACTTCCAAACTCTAGCAAAACTCTCTACCTCTAACTCCACTCCAAACTATATCTGAACTCTTGAACTCTGAACCTAGATTATCTTAGCCATGGAGGAGGTATTTATAGGAGGAGGAGCTTCCATAAGAGATGGAAGAAAGAACTTGTACCTTTGAGAGGTTGCATAAAAGGTGGAATAACCATCCCAAAGGATAGAGGCGAGCTCATCTGATCCAACAACCAACCCTAGGACCAACCATGAAGCTTTTACACTTCGAAGCTTCAACAGTTTGTTGAAAAAACTCACCAAAATTAGCTCGTCGTGAGTGCAACACAGAGACAAAGTGATGACTTCACTAGGGCTAGTTCAACCTTGGCCATCTTCGTGGGTGGAACAATTGCTGACCTACGACAACCCAAAAACATAGGTAAAAAAGGGTCTGCATCAGGAATAATGAACTGAAGTATTCTTCCTGAGATGACAAGGAAGACATTGACAAATAATTTACAACATGACACAAGGCAGATGTCAATAACACGAGCTGGCAGTGTCTGGGATCAAGGAATGCGGGGTCGGTGACAAATTACTATGTAGTAGATTCCCCTAAAGCATGAAGTCCGAGAGTGTGGGAGCGGTGAAATACTTTATGAATCCATAACTAAAACAGAACACCGTCATGGAGAACCTGCAAACTTAAGTAAAACTAATTTCTCTAATACATGTGTACATAGTGAAAGGAAATACATGTGCAGAAGGCATGGGCGCAACCATCCCGAAGATAAACATAAACAATCTGTGGTGTGGATGCATCCATCAAATTAGAAGGACCATATAAAAAGACTCATGTATTGTTGTAGCCATCCAATCAAAAGAGTCATGTATACAATCATGAACCAATCCGCGCAACCTGGACTTGTGTAATCTGAGCTCGGGATCTTGAATCCCAACCCGATCATGGTACAAATTCTAATATGCGAATAGATGTGTTGAAGTTGAGCATACTAGAAAATCGCTTGATTACCAATCAATGATGTAAATTGTTAACAAGTGCGAGAGAGACCACCAGTAATGTCAATGGTTCTCAAGGTACTACTAGTACAATCCACGAAGAGTGAAGAATGATTTGAAGTCGAACACCCCCGAAATCACCTGATCAAAGGCCAATGATGAAAGCCTATCATCGAATGCGAAGATCTTTTCATTAAGGCACGCAAGATCCAAGGTATCAGAAAGGAGTCTCTAGATCAACTTCCTAGATAATGAGTTAAGGTCGACAGGTGGTGATCGGTCAAAGGAGGGCCATAATGTTTCCCACATCATCAACATTAGACAAAGGAACAATATGAATGTGGATAAGACAGAGAATCCGAGGAAGCGGTGTAATGATATAGACTATAGAAGGATTAAGCTCTTGAACATATCAGCGATACGACTCTAGAGTTTGGCAGCATTTTGGTACCAAGGGATCAAAGGTCATGATGATGCCGCAAATATTAGATGAAATGAGGCAAAATGGATAACCCAAAACTTGGAAAGCCAACGATAAAGTGAGGATATCCCAACCCAACATGAAGTAGAAAGAGTGTTGATGTTCAAGAGCGACAAGTTATCGTAATAATTAATACAACCAATTGAATACTTCCAAATTTTCCCCCACCATTTCTGGTGAGTACCCCAATTATTTTTGAAACACAAGCTTGAAGGGGATAGCGTATGCTTGTAATATAGGTTTTTCCTTCATACAAATCCAACCTAGTAAATTTTAATGAGCCCTAGGAAGGATAAGCTCGGTCTTCTCATGATAACAAGTCCAATGTCATCAGGGTTTAACGAGTCCGACATAGGTAAAACTCAGAGTCTTTTTCATATCTAGAGAGTTTGAAAAAGAGATAGAAAAGAAAACTCTGAAGGTCCCTTTTCGTAAATTTGTCCCTCGAATCCAAAAAGGTAGAAAAAAATACCCAAGGGAACCTATTGACCATGATAGAGCAACATATAACTTTTTCGTAAATAATCTATCCTAGTTTGTAAAAGGGGTAAACTTATACTAGGTAGATGACACTTCACAACCTTTAATGAGTTCAAAGTGACAATAGCTCGGCAATCTTTTCACATTTTGAGAGTCAGAAAGAGCTTCAAGGTAACTCCAAAAGTGACTCTTTCATGTTTTTAATGAGTCGGAAAAAGTATAAGATACAACTCGTAAATCATCATCACCAGAGTATTTGGAACCTATCGCCACACAAAAAAGCAAGCATAAGATCCGTTTTGGACATAAATATGCATAAAAGACAAAAAAATAGGCCTAAACCCCTAATTTTCAAAAAAGAGTTTATAAAAGGGTGAATTGGTTAAAAAAAATCACTTTTTACTTTTACCTTGGAGTGAAGAAATGTCACCCTCGTGTACTTGCGATTTTGGACGATCGATTGGAGGAGATTCAAGAGCTTGTTTGCGAATCTGTCTGTTCCAGGTAGGCATCACAACTTTTTCCTACATTTTTAGATAGAATGTATCTTGTTTTTGAATAATTTACCTGTGATTTAGAGGAATTTTGCAGATGGGAATGTCTGCAGTGGTCGTCGCAAGTTCCCAGCTAGGAACCACGAAGAGCCAAATTTTCCAACAGAGGGAAAATAAGCTCGTCGCAACTGTACACCAAACGGTCACGAAGAGTCCAAAATTTCTAAAATGTGGATTTGGCTCGTCACACCTATTTGAAAAACAAGCACGATGAGCGTCGAGAACAAAAATTTCTCATAATGTAAGCAAACTCAAGGGGTTTTAAGCACAATAATGGCATTTACAATCAAATGTTTGTGTGGTTGCATGGAGAAATCATGGTGATCAAACAGAAAGAGAGCAAACATAACAACAATGATGAGTTAGCCTTGGGAGATCCAAATTGTTTAGATGTGCTCAAGAATTGCAGGCTCCTAAAATTCTTCATGGTGCCATGCCTAAGAGCACAACCCAATTTACTTCAGTACCTCGTTGGAGCATGGGATCCAAATGAAGGGAGATTCAACATCCAGGGATAGGAATTAGAAATCAATGCCATTGATATCTATTTCTTGATAGGTTTATCATGCATGGGAGAAAGACCTTGAATGGCAGGGGCTCATATCATAGGAGAGACGATTGACATGCTCATCAGAAGAATGTGTCTCGAGGTTCAGTAATCAGAGAAAGGAGGCAAGCTGAAGATTGCAACAGTGGTTGACTTGTCACTACAAGTCCTCCTATCGACCATCGCCAAAGCAGCTGGTTCGTAGGCCCCACATGACGCCACCAAGTCCCAACTCCGACTTGCAGTAGAGTACTTAAACACCACTATATTCAACTAGACAGAGGCAATGTCAAACAACCTCAAAAGGCAATTGACGAAATGCCGATGCATTGATACCAAATAGCTTTGGTATGGTTCAATCCTTATATCTTTCGTCCTAGAATGACTTCTATTTTTCAGAGGCAAGAAACAATTGTGGCTAGGCGACCACAACAAGAACCATGAATCACTCGTTGAGCTATGTTGATGGCTCGAGGGCACGGTGGTCAACACATGTCATGGAGACCGAAGTTCTTCAAGTGGCTATATCACCAAATCGTTGTGGGAAAGGACTGGCCATATGCTGGAACTAACTTCAGAGGTGATCCAAGCATAATACTCCCTCCTGGGGAACACTGGGATGAGAGAGGTAACAAACTTAGTTTTTATTTTTAAATAGTTTTGTAATTTTTTGTTGTTTGTATATTTCCTAGTCATTGTGTTTCAATATTGTAGATGTGGGACCTGAAAGACCTACAGGCTTGTCTCCCATTTCTCGGAGAGTCGAGAGGGAGTTCAATATGCCCCCTCCTAGTGGAGACGTGGAGGATGAGACCACCCGTGACCTGGAGGGCTTGGCAAAGGGGATTCCAGGTTATGCAGGATTCAAGGATGTCCCTCGACAGTACCAACGACACACAACAGGGGTGTCGAATAGAATCCACCGATTGCTGAGACGTGTTGTCCAAGAAGTGGTATGCTACAGAGAGCATCACGTAGATTAGACTCCTAGGATTATTTTCTACAATTTTGGAGAGACATGTTGTCTCATGATGTAATCTGAACACATAATTTTTGGGCACTACGACGTGCAACACATGATATATATACATACCTATGCTCTGCTTTATCAATTTCTTATGTCTCAATGTTTACTTTTACAAACTCCACAAATGTATATCTAACACATGGTTTGCTAGTGAATTTGTTAATGTATTTAGTCTTCTAGGAATATGTTGATATGTAATGAAATCAAAATTCCTTTCCAGTAAACGAACACATAAACAAAACCTTAAAATCTGAGGGTTTTTTACGAAATAACGCCCGTTGAGATGAAGAACAACAAGATGTGAATCTAGATTTATGATCAAGGGACAAATATTGTGGGCAAAAGCCTCAATTAATAGCTCAATAAATACACTATATTTAGTGACATTGTTCATAGTGCATCCTAGACAAACACCTCGAATATCTACAAACTCACTGTGAGGATCATAGATAACCCACATTGCGCAGGAAATATTTTGAGTACTACATCAAGCACCATCAATGAAACCGACATAAGGTGTGATAGACATCTGCATAAGAAGAAAAATGACACAATAAGAGAAAAACAATTACACACCAAGCCAAGCATGTACAAAAATGAACACAAACTTATGTACAGAGTAATGCACGAAAGGCTCATGCATAGTAATTCTTCAGATAAAAGCCCGTTTTGGGGCTTCTCTAAAGTATTGCTTTCATAATCAATTAGCTCATAGGAAACTTTTTTTAAAACACGTTTTATAATGTAGGGCCCATGCCACATGGGTTCAAATTTGCCTTCCCCCAGCTTATCATGAGCTTGATCATACAACAAGACTAAATCCCCTTCAATGAAGGAACATGGGTTGACCGCCTAATCGAAGTGAGCTTTCAATCACTTCTTTTGTGCTTCAGTGACCAATGAAGCAAGTTGATGAGTCTTATCAAGTTGTTCTAAGGAAAGAAGATGCTTCTCCACCAGAGTGGCATTAAGAAGTAATTTGATAGCCAATTTGAGAGAATAAATTTCATATTCAATCGGAAGGGTAGCTTCCAGGCCATAAACAAGCTGAAATGGTGTAAATCTGGTAGAATCTTTAACTGAGGTTCAGTAGGCCCATAGAGTTGAAAACAACATCAAATTCCAATTATACTTATGAATTCCAATGGTACGCTGAAGCATGGTGACCAACACTTTGTTCACTACTTCGACATGGCCATTGGACTGGGGGTAATATGGCGTCAAACAGTCGTGACACAAGCCCAACTAAGTTGTCAACTCAACCATCATGTAATTATGGAAATGAGAGCCATAATCTGTAGTGAATGATAATTCCCTTAATGTCACACGAGATAATATTGTTTTAACAAATTTTTCATCCTTCACTCCTCTAATGTTCTCCAAGATGTGCTAGTCATATCTTCTGAAAGAAACTTCATTTCAGGACTTGATTTACTGCTGCTACAAAAGAATGGTTTTCACTTTTTGACCTTATGGTTTTTAATGCCAATGTAATCCAATATGCTAAAAATCTCATCAATCAATTCCCATATCTCTCCAATTATAAATTTAAACTTGAAAATTTTATCCATGCCTCTAAATATATCATAATTTACTTTGTCACTTTTTGATTTTTTTTCCTCAATTTGATACCTATTTCCATACAACATTCCTTTTGAAATGTTAGACTAACATTTTTCTTATCCCCACCAAATTTTTATTCAAATTAACTATGAATAAGTCTAACTCTTTGGATGAATTTCATAGACATCCTATACTAATTATTTGTATTATGATCCCATGCCAATAAAGTTTCTTTTATATCTGATAAACCAAGATAAATGAGAAATTTCATTGTTTAAAAATGTGGGTTATTGGGATATTCCTCCATAAATTACCTTTGAGCTTCTACATAATGGTTTCCCCAAGAACATGATAATTGTATTCAAAACATTTTGACTTATCAAATGCTTCCTTGTTGGGAACTTGAGCTTGGTCAAAAAGAAGCACATAATGAACCACATGAGCATATTGGTTGTGCCTCATCAATTTTTTCAAGTTGTGAACATGTAGGTGGTGTGGCTTTGTAATTTGATATTTAGATTTTCCTTCACTTGGATTATAGATTTGGCTGACATTAAATTGAAATGTACATCCACACTCAATTAAGCTTGTTTTTGTCAGGTGATGTCAAATGGAAATTTGATTTGATTTAATAATTCCATCGTCTAAATCAGCTCCTGATGTAATGATTTCCCTTCTTTCTTTTGAGTTATCACTATGATATTCATTGCTGGCCATGAATTTTTTAAATTATCAACTTTTATTTTCTTCCTCCTCTTTTCTTCTAGATAAGTAACATCCTCATTGTCAACTAGAATAGAGACATTATTGGGAATTTTTTCTTATGGTATTTTATAATTGTTCTCATTTCTAAGATCAGTTCTAATATCATCCTCAGTGATTGCAACCTATTCTTCAACTTTAGTTTCAATTTCCTCCTCTTCAAAAGTAACATGTCTAGCTTTGCTAGATTTATCCACTATAGGCATTCTTTTTTGATCACTTGGACGTAGTTTTGTAGCATCATGAATTATTCTTTTTTGCTTGTTTGTCATATCTTCTTTTTAACATGAGTAGAAAATGCTGACAATATTCATAATATCTTGCTCTATAAAATAAATGTTTGCCAACATAGTTGAAAGATTTTCAATAAAATTATGTGAAACAAAATATCATATTTCAATAAAAACTAATTTATAAGAGATATAATGATACATTTATAATAACACGAAACACATAAATATAAATAACAATACTTACGACATCTTGCGCAATCTCATTATGATTTGTTTACATATGTTTGTAGAACCATCTTTCGTGTCATACATTGAAAATGCAAACTGATATCTAATCTTGTCATGTGAATTCAGGGGTTTTGTAAGTACATACAAAAATTTAGTAACCGGTATCAAACACATGTTTGTATTTTACCCAACACCTCATAACCTCCACTGTCATTAGGGATATAAACATATGGATATATCTGTAGATGTTGTTCACCTTCTCTATCTTTCACAAACGATATAAGTTATGTATGCATCATTTCTTGTGATTTCTTCCAGTATGAAATCAACTTCTTATCCTTTGAGGCACTTGCTAGATTTGTAGTTATTAGCTCAAGTCAAATTCATTCAACAATATTTTTTGAGGATCCATCTCCAGTTTTAGTAGTCTTTTCTCTATAAATATTCACATAAATCCTCTTTGATGCCATTTTGTTGCAAAAAATATACACATATATAAAACAATAAATTACAAAAAAACCAATACCTTAAGTAAATAAAAAAGGAAACAAAATCTAAAACTGACAAAAGACTGGAAACATGCACATCGACCTGCATGAAAAGTTGGATTTTAGGTTGATACAAGGAAAAAAATCCATTCCTTAGAAAAAAAGTATTTATTTTTTCATTTCTCCTTAGTCCCTTAGTAGGTCACAGGTCGATTCTAAGAATCGGCCCCCTACCTACCAGGGGGCCAATTATGAGAATTGAGCATCACCCCTTGCGCGAGCTGGGTCATGGAGGTCGGGGGTGGAGGGGGTTGCATGCATGCCACCATGTCTTGGATGGCTATGTGAGGTATCCCACAGCATCACAACATGTTTGATGTTGTCGTGTCATGGGCGGGCATGCCCACAGCCAGGCGCGCCCACCCATGAGTGCACACCCCCACAGCCCAGCTTGACCAAAAGGTGAGCGACAATTACAAGAATCAGCCCTCACATCCTAGGCAAGCTGGGCCTAAGGGGTGGGTGTCGCGGGCGCGCCTACCCAAGTCACACAACCTAGGGGCAGGCAGTCTCCGCCATGGTCCTGCTCGCCCAGTGTTAGGACCATGTAATGTACCTTTTTGCTCATACTTTTTGCTATCATTACATCCTTTTCCCACTCATATTTAAGCCTACATTATCACCTTAATCTATTTTTCCGAAGGTATATAACGTTTCTTCTCTTTGCTATATGTTTAACTTGTTTTACATGTAAATTTACATTACTTTCATACTTAGCCACTAATCAAAAATATATAGTTGCTAAAATAGTTTGAAGACTGCAGTTAATATATTGTCGCTACTTGAAGACCACGTTGCTGAAATAGTAAATAGTACACAAATCTCAATGCCGAAACAGTCTGTGATCTGCAATGCTGAAACAGCCTGTGACCTGCTATGTTGAAACAGTCCATGATTTAAGATGCTGAAACAGTATTTCATATACAGTAGTAACAAGAAGGAATAATTAAGGGAGCTATTACATTGGCCACAATAGTTGTACCTCAAAGCCAGCACCATTACAACCACGGTAACAAAATTTTGCTATGGAAGATTGGAATATCCTATTCCAGCATAAAAGATCAGATCAGACTAAGAATAGGATTTATATGTACACGTGTAATAATTGTATTAAGCGAATTTCTCCTCTTTAAATAGAGGAGAAATCAACATTAGAGGGGAATGACAGAATACAAAAGGCTTAGCTAAAACGGAATTACAGTGAAGAAGCATGTTTATTTTTATTGTAACATGTAACATTTGACAGATGAATAAAAGATCAGTTTGAGCACTTCTTCTTAGTTCTCGTTCATTTCTGGGGAATCCTGTGGGAAGGAGAGGGCCCACCTTCCTCACAATATTCATCCATTAGTTTTTGTAGTGTCTTAATTATTGTTTTTATTCATGCCTTGTTAGAACTCTGTTATCTATTGCTGAAACTTTGTTTCAACTGATTGTTGCATCATTTTCATACAATTCATTCCTAGGAAATAGTTGTTCAGTTTCATTGGTAATTATGTTTGCTGAATGATTTTATGAAAGTGTGATAGTCAGAGACAGGTGTTGAAGATTCCTACTTTTGGGAATATGGTCTTGTTCTCTGTTACAACATAGTTAGTCTTTTCTTTTACAGATTGCTAAAAGGTTCCTTTTCCCTATGTTGTTGTTTCTTAATATAATCCGGGATTCTTCTGATTATTGTTTTCCTTTGAATCTTGAATTCTACAATAGAAAGATTGCTTTTACTGTAATTCAAAGTAGAGCTTCAATCTGTTCAAAGCAAGGTGTGATTAGTGTAACTTTTACTACAACTTTTGATTGGTTTTGAGATTGTGCATATACAGTGTGTGATTGCCTTTGAAATAAACAGACTTCCCTGGGTTGACAATTTATGTAGCACTTGATTGTTTAATTAAATAAGCAATTATAGTGACCAACATTTTGGTGCCGTTTCCGGGGAAGGCAATTATAGATTTCCAAAGAATTTATGTTTTTCTTTCAAATGTGCAAATTGCATGAGATGACGCAAAGCCCCCAAGAAAACTAACCTTACAGGTCGCAGGGGCAGAGGAAGGGGAGGAGGAAGAAAGACTTTTAGTAATGAGATTATATCAAAATCTAAATTTTCTTTTCCTTAGTGACCAAGCTCTCGAAAACAAAAGCCTCAACCTTCCTTTCAAGTGAACTTTGAAATGGAGGAAGAGATTTGGAGGCCTGAAATAGTTGAGAAACTAGCTAGAAATATTGAGGATCAAGCAAGTGTAGGGGGGGAAAAAACAGAAGAAACCATGGATGGTTATAATGAAGAACTGAACCATGAAGAACAGGTAGGTCCTGAAGGAGAGGTAAACAATGAAAACTCTTTTTCTACCTTAGGATTTCCTATTAGTGATCTTCCTAGAGGGGTAGCTCCTATGAAGAATATTTCACTTTGAGCTTTACCTACCTTTCGTGGTTTATCTTCTGAAGGTCCTCATGGACTCCTTTTCGAGTTTGATATATTATGCAGACGATATGATTACATTACCATTGCTCAAAAATTAAAGCTATTTCCAGCAACATTAAAGGGAAATGCATTAAGATGGTTCATGAGTCTTGGAGGTCATGTAATCACAACATGGGATCAGGTGAAATAGAAATTTCTACACAAATATGAAGACTATTACCAAACAAGAGAAAAAAGAAAGGAACTATTCAATATGATACAGAAAGAGGATGAAAATATGGAGGAATTTGTGGAAAGGCTACAGTATAATCTACAAAGATCTAGTCACCCCAATGTAAGTAAAGATATTCTTAAAACAATACTCTCAAAAGGAGTAAGGGATGGTTGTCTAGATATGCTAAATATGCTTAGTAGAGGGGAAATATCTAAAGAATCATATGATGAAATTGTTAAAATCTATAAAAGATGTTCAAGAGGAGCTGCAAGGAATAGATCAAACAACAACGATACCACAAACAATGTAAACTTTGAAATGGGAACTGATACTGTTACCCGTTTTGTAGAGATAGCAAAAAGTGACCCGATTTTGAAAATGGGTGATGCAGAACACACATGTTTTTTTAGAGCATAGTTTTTGGCACCAGAAATTTGTTTATGTACATTGCGTTTTAGAATCGTAGTAATTTTGATGTTGATTTAAAAAAGTGATAATTCTACACCATGCCCTTTTTTTAAGAGGTTTTTTTTTTCACTTTTAATTTTATAATGTATCAAATGTAAATAATTATTTTGTAAATTTAATAACTTTGAAAGTGGTCTTTTTCTTCATATTTTCTTGTTTTTGTTTTTATTTTTTTTTTTTAGTGAGGTTTTTATTGTTTTGCATATTTATAGAAGGTTGATATTTTGCATTTTTGATATTCTACATATTTATACATCATTAATTAAATTTTCAATCTACATGAAATAATTCTCTAAAAAACATATATAAAAAA
>APFE031452336.1:302520-328729 GCA_000404065.3 Pinus taeda | reverse complement strand
TCTTTTAAATTTTAATGTTTTTCGAGGTCATGATAAAATACTTTATGCCATTATTTCGAAATATGGAAATTTTACTTCTGCAAAAAAAAAAAAGAAAAAAAGGGGGGTGTTTTCCCATCATTAGCACTTTTCGTTTTGAGGGTGTTTTTTGGACAATTTTTGCGCAAAAATTTGGTTTTCACCACCATTTTTAGAACATGTTGAAAATTTACCCATGAAAAAAAGGCGTTATTCCAGCATCAACACTTTTCGTTTTTAACACTGTTTTCGATGTCTTTTCGAGGTTTTTTGGCCAGAGTTCTCGTTTCAAAGTTTACATTGTTCACATTTTCAAGAGTTCAAAAAGTAGTGAGTGGAGGATCAACAAGAGCCAAAATAGGTAATTTACTTGAGGATTGTAAAACTGATGTTAAGTTCTTTTACTTCACAAATTGACACCTTCCAGATTAAAAAGAAACGAGATGAAGCAGAAGTGGCTATGCCTGTCTTTTGTCCCAAATGCAGAGAAAAGCACTGACTAAGGGAATGCCCATTGGACAAAATTCCAATCTGCACCCTTTGTGATAAGGATCATGAAACTCAACAATGCCCTTCTTTACCAGGAATCAAAGTAGCATTACAACCAATCGATGAAGAAGCTGAAGCTATCTATCTGTTGACACAGAGAAGGCAATGGCAACCACGAGGATAATGTATGAATCCTAATATGCCATTTACATCTTCTAATCGTTGGAATAATTATCCTTCTTTTAGTCAAGCAAATTATCCTCCCTTTAACCAAATGCAATACCCACCCTTCACTCAAATGAGTTACCCACCCATGCAACAAACAAACCCTCCCTTTGTATACCCAATAATGTGCACTCCTTGGCCTCCACAACAACCTCATTTTCACCAGTGAAATCCAAATTGAAGAGGTCAACAACACCCATTTCTAAATCAATTTCCTTAATTTCAATCACAATTTTAGCAACCACTCCCTTTACCATCACGTGCTCCACTAAATAATCAAATGATGCAGCCCGAGCTACTTATACAACCTAAACCCAACCCCAATAATAAGGCTGTGCAATTTATTGATATTGAAAACCAGCCTATACTTTCTATTTTCCCTACACAATGTAATGTTAATCATTTACGATATGGGAAAATAGTAGAACCTATCGTTGATGATGTTACCTCTTATGATTCTGATAAAGAAGAAATAAAAAAGCACGATTCACCTGAAGAGGTAAAACCACCCTCTAATACTGTTGCTGAAACAGTAGAACCACCATTCCCTGAGCATTTAACTTTGACTAAAACACCTGAGCCACCTACTTTCAATCTTCTAGGGGAATTATAAAATCTCTACGTCAAAATTTCACTATTATAAGCACTACGAGATGTACCAATTTACGCCAGAACTATGTGAGACATATGTGTTAACAAACCTAGTAGGAAAACTAAAGATCCCCTCACAGTTCATGTCATGGGTGATCTATCAACACTAATGTCAGGTAAAGCTCCTCTAGTTAAATATGGTGATCCCCACCATCCTACTGTCATAGTTAAAATTGGAAAAATAGTAATTCCTCAAGTTCTGGTAGACTTAGGTGTTTCTATCAATATTATGACTCTTAAAACTTCACAACTATTACGCTGAAGAATGGAATCAGAGATACCCCAACCATTCTAGAATTAGCTAACCATTATACAATCAAACTGGAAGGAGTTATTGAATACCTAATCATCTCAGTTGAGTCCTCAAATTATCTAGCTTATTTTGTGGTATTAAAACATAAAACAAAGTTGGGGGTAATCCTCTAATTTTGGCTAGGCCTTGGCTAGCCACAACAGATGCCTTTATCAGTTGCAGATCTGGTTCAACGAAAATTTCAAATGGATATGAGACCAAACAGCTTACTCTCTACCCTCACGCTACACCCTTGATTAATAATGATAATTCCTTATGGGTGGACTATGATGATCAAACTACTCAACCTATCTTGACTATAGGACAAGCTTTAAGCCTTAAAGATACCACCGAGGATGAAGTAATTAATAATTTTATTTGCGAACCCTCCTCTGTGACTCCAGAAACACATAAATAACTAGCTGCATTTTTTGAGTCAGATACACAGAAAAATCTTAATTTTGAAGGCCTACCTCAAACATCAGCTACCATCTCCTCTAAAAGTATACTAGTAGAAATTGAACCTAGCAAAACACTGAATATAAACCCCAACTTGACAGTTGTTGAAACACAACAATTAATGAAGTTACTTCTTGAAAATAAGGAAGCATTCACGTGGGAATATACATATATGAAGGAAATATCTCCTGAATTATGTACTCACCATATCTATATCAAGGAAGATTTTCATCCGATCTGTCAACCTCAACAACAAATGAACCCTAATTTAAGGGAAATTGTTAAAGAGGAACTTCAAAAATTGTTTAATGTAGGGTTTATATATCCTATATCTGACAATGAATGGGTTTCCCCATTGGTAATAGTTCCTAAGAAAAATTGGAAATGGAGAGTGTGTGTATATTATAGAGCTTTAAATAAATCCATTCAAAAAGATCACTTTCTATTACCATTCATTGATCAAGTGTTATATAGTTTGTTAGTGAAGAAATTCTTCTCTTTCTTAGATGGTTTCAGTGGGTATAACCAAATCAGAATTGCACTCCAACACCAAGATAAGACCATTTTTACTAGCCCCTAGGGAACCTTTGCTTATAGAATCCTCCCATGTGGGCTATGTAATGAACAAGCAACCTTTCAAAGAGCAGTTATATGAATCTTTTCTGATATGATTAATGACTCTATGGAAATTTTTATGGATGATTTTACCCCTTATGGTGTCTCTTTTGAGGAGGCACTACAAAATCTTGAGAAAGTACTTAACCGATTTATACAAGCCCACCTCTCCTTAAGCACTGAAAATGTCATATGATGATGACTGAAGGAGTAGTATTTGGACATTTTATTTCATCTCAAGGAATTCAGGTAGATCCATCCAAGAAACAAGTCATTGAGAAACTTCTTATTCCCAAAACCCAAATAGAAGTGAGAAGCTTCTTAGGACATGTTGGATACTACAGAATATTTATCAAAAAACTTTCAAAAATAGCTTCTCCTTTGTTTATATTACTTATGAAAAATGTTGAATTCAAGTGGACTAATCTTTTCCAGGAAGCATTTGATGCACTTAAACATCAGTTATCCACTGCTCTTATTCTAAGGGGACCTAATTGGGCACTTCCCTTTCATATATGAACTGATGCTTCGGATACTGCAATTGGAGATGTCTTGGGACAAGAGGAAAATCATCTCCCCTATGCTATCTATTTCATTAGTAAGAATATGACTCCTACTGAACTTAACTACACAATTACGGAAAAAGGAATTTTTATCAGTTATCTATGCTATTAATAAATTTCGACACTACATCACTGGTTATTCTACTTTTGTCAATACCGATCACTTAGCTATTAAATATTTAATGAAAAAATCTGTCACAAATGCTTGAGTCACCAGATGGTTATTATTATTACAGGAATATGATATTACAATTGTAGATCGACCAGGAAAAGAAAATGTAGTTGCTGATTTTCTTTATTGGTTAACACTTGATGATAATACTCCAGTAGATGATTCCTTTCCTGATGAATATTTATTTGCAATATCTACTCACTCACCATGGTATGCAGACCTTGCCAATTATTTGGTTGCATAGAAGTTACCACCACACCTATCCCACCGAGAGAAAAGAAAAATCATTCAACAAAGTGCTAGGTATAGCTGGATAAGTGGGTGTCTTTTCTACACAGTACTTGATCAAGAAATCTAAAGGTGCATTAGAGAAGATAAGGTTTATGATATACTAAAACCTTGTCATGATGGCCCTTGTGGAGGGCATTTTACTGACAAAATAACAACACATAAAATTCTCGAGATGGGATATTATTGGCCCTCAATTTTTAAGGATGCAAAGAAATATGTTCGGGCTTGTGGCAGCTGTCAAAGAATGGGTCAACCTAATCATAGAGATGAAATGCCATTAAACCCCTAGGTAGTACTTGAACCATTTGAGAAATGGGCCTTAGGTTTTGTAGGAACCATTAACCCTCCATCCAATCAAAGAGTTTATATATTAGTCTGCATAGATTATATGACCAAATGGGTGGAGGCTGAAGCACTCCTTAGAGCTACTAAAGAAGTTTTTCTAGCTTTCTTATTTGAAGATATCTTTGTTAGATTTGGAGTGCCTAGAGAATTAGTCACAGATGGAGGACCTCCTTTCACCCCTCATTGTTTTAAAGCCACCATTCAAAAATATCATATTCATCATAGAATGACTACACCATACCACCCCCAAGCCCTTAGATAGGTGGAAAGCACAAACAAAGTAATAGAATCCATTATAACAAAAACAGTGAAGGAGAACTAGAAGGATTGGTGTCAAAGGCTCCCTGAGCATTATGGGCTTACCGAAATACCTGGAGAAACATTACAGGATTCTCTCCCTATGAATTGGTTTATGGTAAAAGTGTTATTTTTCCTGCGGAATTTGAAATAAAAACCTTGAGGACTACTTTAGCTATTAACCTTGATTTGACTGATGCACAGACAGCCAGGTTGCAGCAGCTTAGTGAATTTGATGAAAAAGATTAGATGCCATTCATCATACAACTATGATTCAACAACAAAGAACAAAATGGCATGATAAAATCATCAAGCACAAGCAATTCCAAAAAGATAATTGGGCTTTATTATATGATTCTTGGTTTAAAGAATTTCAAGGGAAACTAAGTACAAGATGGCTAGGACCTTACGAAGTGGATGCTGTTTTCCCCAATGGAACAGTAAGGCTCCTAACAATTGATGACTCTAAAACACCGTTATTAGTAAATGGTCATTGGCTCTGTCTGTACTAGTGCCCTATTTCCAAAGAAGATTTTAAGGCCACGCATTCACATTATCTCTTTTTAGAGGAGCCTCCCTCCCCTCATTGCATTTAATTTTTCTGAATTTATTTTCAGTATTAGATTAAAATTTCTTTTACTATTAACCCCTCCCAAGGGATGGCATGTTACAATTGATTTTTTTGCAGATTCTCAATCCAAAAAATCCCTACCAAGAAAGAACAATCTTACTACAAGCAGATCCACGCTTCATCTTGTGAAGCAATGCTCCCTCTCTATTCAATCCATTCATCTTCAACATCCCCATCATTCATTCCGTCTCATTTATTTTTCCTTTCCACTCCCTGTCCCCATTTTACCATTGCTGAAACACCACTTTGCAGCAACATTTTCCCCATCTTTTTCATTTCTAGAACACCATTTCTTCAATAGTATTTTCCATTATTGAAATATCACCCTTCAGCAATGTTTCTCCCCATTTTCCCATTGTTGAAACACCACTTTGCAACAACATTTTCCCCATCTTTTCAATTGTTGAAACATCATTTCTTCAACGATATTTTCCATTGTTGAAACATCACTCTCCAACAACATTTTTCCATTCCTTTCCTATTGCTAAAACACCACTTTTTCAACATTGCCCTTTTTTTTCGTTGCTAAGATATGACTATTCAACATTTCCTGTCATACAAACATCTTCTTAAGTTCTTTCACTCTCACTTCTCCAATTTTTCATGCTACATTCTATCCTTTCACTACCTTCTCCCATGATTAAACAAACCCTTGGTACAATTTCTCTCATAATTCCAAAGTTCTTCCATGATTATTGCAAATCTATTATGAACAGGCACTATATTTTTTTCGAAGTATGTTTAAAGGTAAAGGTGAGGTATGTAAACTTTATATGTAAATACAACTAAGCTGTAGTTAATGATAAGATGTCGATTCATCACTACCATGATCCCCATACACTTAAAGTCATTATTTCAGTTGTAGTTGGGGGAGTATCGAAACTTTATGCTATCGCTTCATATGAATTGACTACTGTCACTCCTTTTTACCTATTATCTTGCCTTTTCACCATCATTTACATGTCCTCATCTACAAAACTTACTCTATTCGGGTGCGGTTACTTGGCTCTATGACTGTGCATTTTACTGAGCTGAATAGCTATGGGAGGTCATGTTATATGGTACGAACCTGCCACAACAACCCTGCTAGAATTATGTCTAGAAGTCTACCAAATCTTTCAGCAGGCAGGTTGGCTGGGTTATTTTCAGAGGCTCTAGGGATTTGATCAACAACAAGTTCTTCAATTTGCCCGGAATCTTCAAGAAGATCATTCTATTTTTCAAGGGGATCGGATTTCAGTCACAAAGGATGATATAGCATAGGTTTCGGGTCTTCCCATCATAGGCATTCGCTGGATCAGCCCAAACACATTATTCTTAATGCCCAACAAGATTTTGTCTTACTAGGAGAACAAGTTGATCCTAAAGCCTGGGGTGTTCGACTTAGCTCGTTGTTGCCTCCTTGGCTGAATGTTGCAGATTTTGTCAAGGACTACCTTACCTATGAAGGCCGATACCGGGTAGTTTACCAGTACAACTTTGTCTTGTTATCTCATTTACAACATGCTAAACTGGTGAATATTCCTTACTATCTACTTGGATGTCTTAGAAGTATGTCACATTATTGTAGAAAGGTTAAAAAACCCCTCCTTTCCATCACCCATCACCGTCTTGTTCAATTACTCATCCAAAAGGGTTTTTCCCAACAAAACCCTCCCCTAAACAATCCACCCATAAACCCTCAGGAAGCTGATGAACACCCTGAAAACCCTCATGAAGAGAAACCACAAAACCTTCCTCACCCTCCAAAAATACCTATTAACCAACTTATAGTCCCAATTGATCTAATTGACCCTCCTACCATACCAGGTCCACCTCACAATTTACCAGAATCATCTATTCCTACTATTGATATCCTTAATGATGATTCTCATGATAACCCTCCCTGCTCCATCATTGAGGAAACACCCACTCACAAAAGAAAGAAGCAAACTACTACGGCTTTTCTATCTAGAAAGTGAACGAGGGGTTCAATCAAAGCAGCAACCACTTCTGATAGCCCTCCCCATTCCACTAGTGAGGAAAAATATACTCGAAAAAGAAAAGAGCAAATTGATAATTTTTCTTCCTTTTTACCTAGAAGAAGAATAAGGACTTCAACCATGGCAACAACTACTGCCACTACACTAAATCCCCAACCCATCATGTTAAAACACCGTACATCTCCACCCTCCCAAATCCTTGAATTTTTAACTGTTCCACCCACAGGCACTGAAACACGGGAACCAGATGCCCAAGGTGCTACGAAATCATTTTCCCTACCTTAAGTAGCTACTCCACAAGAACCAGTTATTCATTCAGTAGTTGTCACACAAGAACCAGCTACTCATTCAGTAGTTGTTACAGAAGAACCAGTTATAGTTGTTACACAAGAAGCAGCTACTAATTTTGTTCTGGAAATACAATAATCTGATGCCCAAGGTGTGGCAACATTATTTTCTTTACATCAAGAAGGATCAGATGTTGATTCTGTATTTTCTCAACAAGAACCAGCTACTGAGGTTGTGACTGTTACACAAAAACCAGTCACCCTAAACCTATGACACATAACTATTAGTAAACCTATGGTAGTTTAAGACCTGCACTCAACAAAATGGAATCATATAGCATCAATCATCACTTCCGGGTGCAAGCCCCAGAAGTGATGATTGATGCTTTGTGATTCGTTCTCCACATTTCACCAGTTTCAATCCCACTTCTTCACCCCTGTGAGCATCACCCGATGCAATGAGTGCTAAGTGAACTATTCAAAAATCATGAGAAATTAGTCAGTTACGACTACCTCTCATGGAAATGATCATACGTGAATGACTTACCTAACGCAGTTGAATCCCAAAATGATATCTAATACAATGCACTGCGTAAACCCCCATACTTAAATTCAAAAAGAGTCAAGGGATATCTACTTGAATGGTTCATGAGGCACAATACTTGCTAAGGTTTTGCAAATGGGGTAGCAAGCTAAGTGGGCTTGATTGTGGGAAAAACTCCACAGTTAAGCACGCTTGAGCCAGAGGAGTTCTGGGATGGGTGACCTCCTGGGAAGTCCTGGTTAACGGGTGCAAGCCCCAGAAGTGATGATTGCTGCTATGTGATTCCTTCTCCACATTTCACTAGTTTCAATCCCACTTCTTCACCCCTATGAGCATCACCCGATGCAATGAGTGCTAAGTGAACTATTCAAAACTCATGAGAAATTAGTCAGTTACGACTACCTCTCATGGAAATGGTCATACGTGAATGACTTACTTAACGCAGTTGAATCCCAAAATGATATTTAATAAAAGGGAAAATAACCTTCCAAATGTAATAATCTTTCATTGGTTGTGATGTCGATAACAATGTAGTTGCTTCACAAAATCGCTCCAATTCCTTTAACGAAACCTAAAAAGGTCTTGATGTGATGTGAGGAATAGTGAAAATGAAACTTATGATATGGGAGAAATTATGGAAAATTTTTATCTCATGGTGAATGTGGTATTAATTTTTTTAATAAAAGCTTAATATATAAATCATGTTATAGCGATATAGTATTTTTTTTTAATTGTGGGATAGAAGATATAATAGAAAATAAAAAATGGAATTGTGTTGTAAATTCTATAGAGTTTAAATAAAAGATTAATTTAGGTAAAAAATTTATTTTAAAACTTTACTTTAAAAGATTAATTTCATAAGAAAATTTAAGTGAAATTTTTTCAATAAACTGTAAAAGAAAAGTTTGGAGGGAAATACATGAAACAAAATTTTTGGTGGGAGAATTTTCAGCAAAAATATTTGGAGGGAAATTTTCATTCTCTAACCTATATATTATCGTTAGAAGAGAGTGCATTTGTATCATTCAACCTCTTTTGTTTGAAAGCCATGGATTCTTATGATAGTGAAGTTTTGCTTTGTGAAGCATTAGCTTCTTCATCGCATAACAACTCTATTCATATTTATGAATATAATGAAAATTATTTCTCTATGAATAGAAAGTGAGATCTTCCACTTAGTCCTAATCTTAAGGACTATGAGAGCAACAGTTATGAAGAATAGTTTCAAATAAATAAAGAGTCACGGTTTCCACTTAATGCTAATCCTACAGACTATGATAACAATAGTGATGAAGGCCAGGATGAAGAATTTCCAATAAATTGAGAGTCACAGTTTCCACATAGTCCTAATCCTAGGGATTGTGACAACACCAGTGATGAAGGCACAAATGAAGAATTTCCAATAAATTGAGAGTCATATTTTCCACTCAGTCCTAATCCTAAGGACTATGAGAGTAGTAGTGATGAATATTAGGCTGAAGAATTTCTAATAAATCGAGAGTCACATTTTCCACTTAGTCCTAATCACAAGGACTATGAGAGCAATAGTGATGAAGGGAAAGGTGGTGACTTTCTAGTAAATAGAGAGTCACATTTTCTACTTACTCCTAATCCTAAGGACTATGAGAGCAGTAGTGACGAAGGATAGGATGAATAATTTCTTGTAAATATAGAGACATTTTCCACTTAGTCCTAATCCTAAGGACTATGAGAGCAATAGTGACTAGGAGTATACCTTTTCATCTCAATCCAAGATTATCTAGTTATATAGGGGGTAGAGGAGAATATATGATGAAAAGAATATCTATCATTTTTCTTATTTCGTGTGAATGTTGTCGAAAGGATTGATTGAAATATATGGATTTGAAGTTTGCATTCGAGAAAAGGAAGAGATATTTGTCAATGAATAAAAGCATGCAAAATTCATATTTGGTGGGGTGCATGAAATCTACATTGTTAGGTTATGATAATCATATTGGGTATTTATTTATCTTTAGAAAGGCTTTCAAAATGTCTCATTCAATGGGTAATTTTCGTCTCTGAAGAATCCAAGAAAATTTCGAAAAGGATTTCACATTTTAGTCAGAAGTATGTCATTTGGGTCATTATCAAACAGTACAACGTCATGGATGAAAGACTTATTTTCAAACACTGGAGAGTGTATGCCAAATAGAGAGACAATACATATTTCAAATAATTTCTCAAGATGATAAATCTACAACTTATACAAATAATATGTAAAAGGTTTTGATGGAAATGGTTAATTTATTACATATCAATATTTTGCAAAGATATCGAAGAAAGAATTTGTTAGGTCCCTGTACTACTAGTGTAACCCCTTATTGTTATTGGTGCAACCCTCTTATTATATTGTTGTACCCATGTAGTCCCAATATTGTTATTATTGTGCCCCATATAAGCCTAATCTTATCATTGTTGTGCCCTTACATTATTATTGTTATGTTAGCTATGATTATATTATAACCCCTTAGACTCCTATATATATAAAGGAGGTCTTGTCCTTTGTATCATCCAAGAATTGTTCATTTCTGTAATGTAAAGGAGGTTGCTCCCTTGAAGAGTCTTATTTTTAAGGCGTTGATCTATCTTTTCTATCTTCTTGTGAGCTAGTTTCATAACATTTGGTATCAGAGCTTTAGATTCTAGGGTTTTGCTACTCCAAATAGGCCATCATGGAATTTTCCCTGTAACTTGTTTTCTGTGATGTTTTAGAAACTAAAAAAATAACCCATTTGAGTCAAAGTCGTTTTGAACCTTCGGTCAAAAACTCACATATTTTCTCACTATAGTTTGAGAGATGTGATCTGAGTAAGTTATGGTTTGTGAAAGCTCCAGAATTCCATGGGAAACAGGTCAGCGTGGAATTTTCGCCAACCTTTTATTTCTACGAAGTTTTAGACTCTAAAATTAGAAACCATTTGAACCCAAATATTGGTGCATTTCTGGCTCAAATTTCAAAAGCTTGTTTCGCTATTTTTGGAGATACAATCCAAGACATTTAGGGTTTTGGCAGGATTTGGAATTACATCCTAAACAAGTGACTTGGGGAAAATAGTCATAACTTTCTCTCTGAGCATTAGATTGAAATTTCATAAAAAGTGACAAAAAGAGGACGACCTATAATGTTTTTTTTATCAAGTTTATGTCCTAAGGTCGAAAAATTGACACGTGGAACTTCGTACAAGTTCTTTGTACTGAACTAGTCTATAATCAGGTCATCATGGGAGATTTCGAATAACTCTTCCTTACAGAATCAGACCTTGATCGGATTGGTGGGGTAAGTAAGAGGACTCAGATAGATACAACAGGATGCAATTTTAGAACTTGGAGATTCAAAAATACAGAGTTACAGTGGTTTCAAGATCGAGATTCTAAAATCAAGAAAGAGCAATATGAGAAAGTTTGATGGCAAGGATCCGATAAATTGGATACTACAAATGGAGAAATATTTTAATCTACATGATTTAAAACTATTATAGATGGTACATATTGCATCTTATATTTAGAACCAAATCAGTTTGTATGGTCTAGAGGACTTTGTTCTCGTAAACCACTTGCCACATGGTCAATTTTCATGGAGGAATTGATAGCACATTATGAGGATACAAAGAGAAACACCTCATTTAGCCAATTGATAAATCTCAAACAAAAGGGTTCAATGGCAGAGAACATTGAGGACTTCCAGAAATTGAATATAAGGGTAAATGATATTCCATAGAAGCAAAGGATTGATTTTTTCACAGGGACTTTAAAGGATAACATTCAACATGAAGTTTGTCTTTGGGAACTTGATTCATTGCAGAAGGCACTCAAGTTGGCAGGAAATGTTGAAAGTAGAATTATGGAAACAAGTAACCCTACTAGTCACAAGTATAAATATGTAAGTGATTTTGCTCCTAGCCTTCCACAACCTACAATGTTTAACCACAATAATTGAAAGAAAAAAGAGAAAAAGGGCTTTGTTACAATTATGATAGCAAATACACTAAAGGTCGTAAGTGTGCTAAGAAGGAATTATTTTACATAGATTGGGAAGAGGAGGAAGAAAAGGATCAAGAAATGTCAAAATATGAGGATATACACCAGGAACCAATGCCAGAGAAAGAAGAAATGAATGTGACCATATCTTCTAAATAATTAGCAAGAATTACCACTCCTCAAACTCTCAAGATAGAAGGACATATCAAGAAGAAAAATGTTCAAGAAGCGAAAGATGACATCGAGCATCAAGAAATGAATCTGACCATATCTTATGAAGCATTGGTAGAAATTACCAGTCCTCAAACTCTCAAGATACAGGGACATATCAAGAAGAAAAAGGTTCAAGTAGTGAAAGATCACATCGAGAATCAACAACGAGTTCTGCAAATTTTAAAGGATAACACCACTTTGGTGCAGAATAAAATGAAACAACAAGCATATCAACATTGCAATGAAAGAAGTTTTGATGTAGGTGATTGGGTTTTTTTACGGCTACATCCATACAAACAAATGTCCCTCAAGCAAGTTATTTATGAGAAGGAAATGTTGGAAATGCTACATGCACTTAAGAAATGGCGACCTTACCTAATGGGAAGACACTTCAAGGTAAAAATAGATCATGATAGTCTTTAATACATTTAGAAAAAATATTATCTTCAAAAGAACAAGAAAAATGGGTCACAAATATGTTGGGTTATGACATTGAAATCATCTACAAAAAAGGGAAGAAAAATGTTGTTGCAGATGCACTCCTAAGAAAGGATGAGGATGTGGAAGCATTATTTTGTGTTATTTCTATTATCCAACCAGATTGGATAAATGAAGCAAGTGATGAATGGAAGAATGATGAATAAGTGTGGCCAATCATTCAAAATTTGCAAAAAATCCCAGTTCAAATAATATTGCCAGAACTTAACGAGGAAGGAAAAATCATATTGGAGCCTAAAGCAGTCACAGAAACAAGAAATCGATAGCTACGAAATCGATCAATTTCAGAGTATCTCATCAAGTGGAAGAACTTACCCAATGAAGATTCCACATGGGAGGATAAGAATTTTATACAGAATCATCCAGAACTACTCAAGCATTGAGGAAAACACTTTTTGAAGGAGAGGGGCATCTTAGGTCCCTATACTACTAGTGAAACCCCTTATTGTTATTAGTGCAACCCCCTTATTATATTGTTATACCCATGTAGTCCCCATATTGTTACTATTATACCCGATAGAAGCCCACTATTGTTATTGTTGCGCCCTTACATTATTACTGTTATGTCAGCTCTGATTATATTATTACCCCTTAGACCCCTATATGTAGAAAGGAGGTTTTCTCATTTGTATCATCCAAGAATTTTTCATTTGTGTAATTTAAAGAAGGTTTTGCCATCGAAGAGGCTTATTTCTAAGGAATTGATATATCTTTCCTATCTTCTTGTGAGTTGGTTTCATAACAGAATTCAACAATGTTCGTATTCCTAGAAGACAAGGATGGAATTTGCAGTAGATGTGCTTATCATAAATAAAAGAGGGATAAATGTGAAAGAGCAGAAAGAGGTAAGCATTCATGACATTAATTTTTAAAATTATATAGTCATCAACTATGAAAATGTATTTAATAATGACATTCTTTTATGATGTGTACATTCCATTGTCAAAGCACTTCAAGACCATTGCAAACAATAAATAAGTGGAAGGAAAAAGATGCATGAGCATTGAAATAAGTGTTACGATAATCAAAATAAATGTTTTGGTTTGATAATTGATGGTATGGATTAGAAGAAAACACTTCTACCACATTTTTTTCGCACACCCAAAAATTTACAGGAGGGAAAATTGATTCAGTATCACTTGGTCAGTTGTATGGTATTCAATGGGAGAATGATTCCAAGGGTATACTTCACATCTGTAAATATTCATAATGATGAAAATCTGACAATAACCATAATTCATGCTGCTCTTTTTCATTAGACTAGTAATCTTCCTGAAATTTTGTATCTACAATTTGAAAACACTTGTCATGAAAACAAAAATCATATTGGTTTTGGATATCTAAACATGCTTGTTGAATTGAGAAATTTCAAAAGGTAGAGGTTGATTTCATTATTGTTAGGCATACTCATGACCATAATTATCAGATGTTCAGTCATTTTTCAGTGACATTGAGGAGGAAAAATGTTGGTAGCTTGTAATCACTAATTGAATGTATTAAAAAATCATACATGCCAGAGCCTATTTTTGATGTTTTGGAATAAATTGTTGACATGCGACAGTTTATTCTAGGACTGCATGGTGAGGAAAAATACATTGAACAACCTAATGACATTAGCTTCCAACATCAACTTTATATCAAAAAAATTGATGGGAAAATGCTAATATGGGGCAAGAAGTATTCAACTACTACAAAATGGACATCATCATCAGGTTTGGCATTTTTTAAGTTTGTTTCAGATCATCCAATATTTGTATCAGATATATTGCTATTACAATCAGTTGTTGAAGTTCATAATGCACCCAAGTAGAAGACAGATATAAATTATTTTTATTGTGTATTAAAAATTGTATTAGATATACATATGAGTACTTTGATATTGTTGATTCAGTTTGGTGGGAGTCTTTTTTCAATAATCAAATTGATATCATTTCAAGAACAACAAATGAAGATATACCTTTGAAAACTCCATTTACTTGGCCACAAAATGTGCCAAATGAACACGAGGAAAGAAACATTGTTGGACAATAACAATCTCAAGGTATTATTAATTCTTCACAGGTAGAGGAAAGAGAAATGTATATTAGTTCCATAAGTTCTCGTGCACAATGAGAAGCCATGGAATACCTTTACAAGGGTTCAGTACAGGATATTGAGGTTTGCATGACCATAGTGCTAGTAGATGGAGATGCCAATGGCTATCCATTCTGGATTGTTAAGGTTATAAAGGTCATTATAGAAAATGAAGGTGTTGGAGGTGTTGAAGTACATTCATATGCCACAAATACACACCCATTCAATGGTGTGTACAAGCCAGAGATGGTAGTTAATAAAAAAATCTCGAGAAAGAGAAAAAAAGGGTACAAATATAGATCTTCACTGCACAAACCTCTTAAAATTGGAGGATGTTGACATACTTGTTTAGAAATTAAATTTAACAAGGAGAGGATATTTGCTTCAGGACGATAAAGATTCTAAAGAGGTTGTTACCAGAAGAAATAGTGTTGATATGGGAGTTTGTTGAAATGAGTCATAGATCTAGAAGAATTTTGAAACATGAAATGGTGGGCATGGATGTGGACTCAGATGAGGCACTAGTTGATGAGAGGGAATAATATGGAGCATCTTCATCTTCATCTAGTAAGTCATCTGAAGATGTGAATTCTGATGGCGTGAAAGAAGATATGGGTCATTTTAAATAATTGTCTAAGAAAATTTACATAACTGATGCTTGGATCATATCTTGAAATAAAAATTTTGATTTTCATATGATGCTAAATAAAGCTACGAGTCATTTTTATGTTTGATGGATTATATCTTTTTATTATGATGAGTTCTATTGTTTAGAATATCCACAATGTAACAATAACTTAGAGGTATAATTTATGTTTTATTCAATCTAGAAGTATTGATATTTTGAATAATTTAGTCATGTAATTTGTTCGTAATGTCAAGGTTTAAATTTGTTGAAAAATTATACTTTTTTAATTCTATGGTTGAAAATTTTCCATTTTTTTTTTTTATCTTTAATGTTATGGTTGAAAACAATTATAATTTTAGCAATCTTTAGTGTCATGTTATTATATGTTTAATGACGTGGACGAAAATTGATGGAATTTTAATGTGTTTCAGATCCCATTATTTTATCTTTATTGTCATTACACAAAAATGTTGAAATTATACCTCGGAAGGAAAAATGTTATTCTACCAAAAACATTAGAGTGTTTTGTTTATTTATTTTGCACAAAAAAATGGTTTTACTGACATTTTTTAAATATTTTAAAAACTAACCCTAAAAAAGATAAAACATCATTCGAGAATAAACACTTTTCATTTTTTAATTGTTTTTCATGTCTTTCGGGGGTTTTTTGGCGAGAGTTCTCATTTCGAGTTTATAGTTCTTGTTTCAAACTTTACAATATTTGAATTAATGTCTATGGAACTTGGGAAAGGCAATGGACAAGGCTTTGGAAAGGAATAGATAACTTATTTGGAATTTTATTTAGGAAAATTATGGAAATTATGAGAAATGGAAGGTGAAAGGTCACAAGTCCCATGTGAAGAGGAAAATTAAGGAAAAATAACGGAAAATGGAGAAAATAAAGGCCACATTAATAAAAAGGCTTATGAGGATTAGTTCATGGCTATTGATCAGTTCAGTTTTGGAGCTCTCGGTTTTCTCTCTCTCACTCACTCATACTCTTGGATACTTGGAGTTTTCTTGGAGCACTCCTGGAGGAGTATGACATACGTGGGATTTGGAGCAAGAAGGAAAAGAAAATGTAGGAAAGTGTAAGAGGAGATCAGGATCACCATCTACAACATGTTTTTCTTGCAGTTACCAAGTTTCATGTATGATTTCTTTTCTAGTATTGGCATGCATGGAATATGCATGTGGTTATTTGGTTATGGAATGTCACTCACATGGAGGGTTTCCTCGATTGAATATGGTTATTCCTAGCCTTGTCATTTCCAAGATAACCATGGTGTTGTGGGTTGTACTTTTGATTTCAGGTTGGTTCTAATTTTCATTTGGTTGTCGGTTGAGTTATTAGTTCCTGGAAGCCTTAGTTTGACAAACACTTTGAAATCCCTTGCTGGGATGAGTTACTAATCTAGAATCCCTGGTTGGTCAACCACTTTGGAAGCTTGATGACAGTTATGGGTTGAGTTACTAGTCATGGAAGCTTTGGATGGAACAAATGCTTTGAAGCCCTAGAAAACCTGGGTGGAGAACAACCTATTGATGGTTAGTGATGTATGACCATCAGGTGGAATCACTGGTTGAGGGTTGAGGTAGTTTGGCCTCTAGAAGCCCTACTTTGGTTTTAATTGATTTTTTTAATGAGATCCCACATTCATGCTTGGAATATGGCACAGGGGTGACTTGTTGAAAGAATGATTTGGCTCAACCTATTCTATGGTTAGGTGGTTTGTGGAAGTCCCATACCTAGTCAACTTATTTATTCATCAATAATAGCTCTTCTTCCTTAGTATTTTATGAGTAAATATATATTTTTTATATGTGGCTTATATGGATGTTATATCCTTGATATTTTTGTTTATTATATGTTGGTCATGAGTGAGTTTTATGATAGTGAAAATGTATTTCTCTCATCATGTTTTAGTCAATCATTGAATGTACAATCAATATATGGTTTAATATATGGTAATGTAGTTATTGTGATGAGGCAACAATGCCTTTTATTTATTCTCAGATAAGTGTGAGACCCCTATGTTGAGATATATTGTTTAAACCTATAGAATGCATATTTGTGAAATGTTTGAAAAAATGTTGTCATGGTTAGTAGGGTTCCATTCAAGTATTTTAATTTGTATAATTGTTTTGATGTTACTTTTCATTTATGGTAGTTTCATGGAGTTCTAGGCAGTGACCTGAGTCCTGGCCTTGAAAAGGTGACCCATATTTTAGAGTCGCTAGAATAGAACTTCCTCGAAATTTCCCTAGTCGCAGGAATTCCTTGCAGTGGGAGTGGCTGGAGGTTCCTAGTTGTATGAGTGCCCATGTCAAGGGAGCAAATTTGGCTTTAAGGAAGAAAATTTTTAGTTTTTCCCAGAGTTTGATCACTTAGATGGGTTGGATGGCTCTTGTGGGTTTTGCTGCATGTGTAGAAGGTCTGGTTGGTTGTGTTCGATTAGTTCCACTTCCTTAACTGATACATAGGGAGTTGAATCGTATCATAGTAACTCTTCATCTCATATTTACCTTGGTTGGCCAGTTACTTGGGTAGATTTGGGAGGAGGGTGTTCTAAGATCCCACATTCATGCTTGGAATCTGGCATGCGGATGATTGGTTGCAGAGAGATTTGATTCAACCCAATCTATTGTGGGGTAGTATGTGGAAGTCCCTAACCTAGTTGGATTTTGCATATGTTAATAAGAGTTCTTTTCCTCTTGTACTTTATGAGTAAATGCACTTCATATTATGTGTCTTATATGGATTTCCTATCATTGATATTTCTCTGGTTATATGTTGGTTATAAGCATGGTTTATGACAAACTTGAGTTATGACTCTCATCATGTTTTGGTTAGTAAATGAAATGTGAATGAATGCATGACCTAATATATGATAATGTAAATATTATGAGAGGGCATCAAACCTTCTTGATGATTCTCAGATAAGTATGAGCTCCCTATGTTTGGATGTGTATTTATGACCTCTACATTACATGTCTAATGGAATGAATTTCATGGCTAGGCCTTATTAGGGCAAGTTATTACCTAAGTTTTATGTGAAAGGATTTGTCGAGGTGTCATTTGTTGTTTAGGAAAGCTTCATGAAGTTTTTGGTAGCGGTCTAGAGACTAGCCTAAAAAGGCGACTTAAATCTCGAAGTCACTAGCAGAGAACTAGGTTAAAGAGTTTACAGTCACATGGAGTCCTTATTGTGGGATTAATTTAAGGCTTACAGTCACATGGATGGATTTTAATGGGAGAAACTGGGTTTTCGTTCAATTAAAAAGCAAGTTAAATCAATCGTTGGGCACCAAGGATGGTTGGTTAGCTCCTGAGAGTCCTGTAGCCCATGAGGGACATCTATAAATTTGTGTTTGTTCGATTACACTTCCTTAACTATACATAGGGAGTTTAATCATATCTTAGTAACTCTTCATCACAGATTTACCTCAATGGACTAGCAAGCTTGAGTATGTGTGGGAGGATGGCGTTGCAAGGATATTTTTCACTTGAATGTCATGAGAAAAGCTATGGGTTCCCATAAACATGGAGCTCGAAAATCAAAGGTAACTTTAACAATTAAAGTTTGGCAAAACCACCATCATATAATTTACATAAAAATATTACATTGACTTTAATAAATTACCCTCACATGAAATCATAAAATCATAATTAAGGAAACGATGCTCACAATTTGTTAAAAATTGTATGTTATATGTTTATGAAACAAAGTGAAAGACAAATTCTCTCTAAATAATAATATTGTTAAGAAAAATGCTATAACATCATATTTAAACTCGCACTATACAAAATAGTTGAGTACTGGAAAATTCTTGTCGATAGATGTTACTTGAATTTTCCAATAATTAAATAATATCGATTCAAATTAAATATAATAAAAATAAAAATTAATATCAATAAATAACATTTATATGGAAATTTAATAACAACTATATATTTTTGTTTCAAGAGGCACACAACAACCTAATATATGAGAGATGTTGTCTGGTAACATTACATTTTTTTTTTAACAAAAATTAGTAATATTGATAGAAATCTATGCTCGGTCACAAAAAAATACATGGGGATTACATCTTAAACATTCATATTTAGCCAAAATACCTATACAGGTCTGATGATATACACAGAAGACTACAAGAGATAACAATAGATAGACTAATATCATGCTTTCATGAGTGCTGAAAGGACTGAATATATGAATAACAAAACATGCATTTAGAAGAACATATGACTGCATTAGAGAAACTACAAATGCCCACAAACAAATTATGTTAGACTACATGCTTACAAAAAAACCAAAATGCATTGAATGAGCTTGATGGAGGTACTAGCCATTGTCTGTAGCTAGCTGGTTGAGATTAATTTCATGATGTGACACATCCTCTTAGTGCCTATCTTGAGTTTCTTGGGATTTTTTGCTTAATTTAAGGTCCATAACCATGCCACTGAGAGAATCAACTTCATCAATCAACTGTGAAAGTTGAAATTGAAGAGAGGGTATCTTATCTTTCATAGCAATCTGAGCATGAGACATTTGGAAAATTTTTACTTGAATATCATAATCTACTCTATGTAGAGAATCATCGGAACCCAAACAATGAGAGCATGGGCTACTCGCTCAAGAGGACCCACAGTTCAAATTTGTGTCCATTATACCACCCTAAGAAGTCCTACTTTTGATTTAAGATGATGTCTGACAACTCCATTGACCTTGTGATACTTTACAGGCTTATTTTGGAGAGATACCTATGAGTTCTAATATGATTTGTAATTAAATTATCAACCACAGAAATACTACCATGACAAACAAGGCAGATATTGTAAGAGGACCAAGGGCGGCAACAACTTTGCAAACACAGTGACCTATGAAAATTGACCCAAGGAAGAGATTTCCAATATGCTCAAATAACCACTATAGTCACAGTCCCATTTATAACATTCCTATTGAAACCTAATGTTTGGGATTGGGAAATTATGTTAATATTGTAAATACAAAAATAAGAAAGATGAAGAGAAACTGGAATGTGAATTCCAAGAATATCCCTTCAATGTATTTATCAATTATCTCTTAATTGAAATACACAATAAGATTTGTGGAGTTACTCCTGGCTTGACATGGTATCATATACAACTCCCAAAATTAAGCCTTTTGCTATAACTCTTATCATTGTCCTCATTTTCCTTGCCATTATTCTCTATCCCTCTTTCGAATTTGAAGTGTCATCCAATGTATCCTTTCTTCTTTGCATGTGTTAATAACTGCGTTGAATTTTTTTTTCTCTTGTGCATTGAGCTCCTTAAAAAATTTGGTTCGCATTTTAATGAGTATATCAAAGCAGAGGCATTAAGTTTAAGTCTTGGAATGGTGCTAGTTCATACATGTCGTAAGGAGTAGCAATTTATCTCTATGCATTGAATGTTGGGACTATGAAGGCATTTGACCATTATTCATTATGGTATGTTTTGATTGGTGTATAGTATTTTTTGGAAAATTATCTGCGCATAAGAAATTTTTGAAGGTCATGCTATACATCAAAGAATTTTTCAAATATTCCATTGAATATTTTCCCAAAACCTTGTGTGGAATGACATATACATCAAGGTAATTTTGATTTCTAAACCACCTCTCGTAAGAAAAATGTACAACCAAAATAAACTTTATAATAACCAATGGGATTCAAGATCATCATGTCAACCATGGGGGATGATTCGACATTTTTGGAGTAAAATAGTAAAAAGATAATAAAATAATAAAACTACCTTTTCAACTCATATTTTCAACTTATCTCCTTAAGGTTTTACTCGAATTTCGAGCAGGAGTACTCATTGGATTCAAAATATAATTCCTCATCCAAGGAGTAGCCATGTTGCATATTTTTGATGGACCTTGTGACACAAAAAATGTGAAAATACATGAAAAACATTATGGCAATCATGTTTTTCATGTATTTCACATTTTTTCGTGTAGTAGGGGCCATCAAAATTATGCTACATGGGTACTCCTTGGATGAGGAATCAAATTTTGCACCCACCAAGTGTTGTCACTCGAAATTCGAGTAAACCCGTAGAGAGATGGGTTGAAGCATATGAAGTGTTATGTAATGGCATTATCATGTGTCAGGTAATAATATAATGGATTTTTAAGGGGGCTGAAGCATATGAAGTGTTATGTAATGGCATATGGCATAAGAAATTCATTTAATCTTTTCCTAAAGACCATATGAAATTACCGTATGGTATATGGAAGGTATAAATTACATTTTATTATTTTGACTTTGTATAGTGAAGACTGAAGTTGGTAGTGATGTTTTTAAGTAAGTCTTGTAAGAAAGAAAAAGTAAAGTTGCAATTATTTTGAAACTCAAAAGAGCGTAGGTCTTTTTGATGATTCATTCACTAATCTCTATTGTGGGAGTAGTTCTCTCTTGGAAAATAGAACTCTCATGAGTGATTTAGGAAGATAAAACAAACTTTTATTTTTAATGAGTTGTAGCTAGAGGTCTCTAAAGGAGAAGGAGATAATGCACCTGAAAATCCTACTTCAGATAAGGAGACTGCCATCTGGGAAAAGAAAAAAAAATAAGGATTATGGCTTGATTCTAGCATCAATAAATGAAGAGGTGAGTTATCATATTTCACCATTTTGAAATGCGTTTAAAGCCTTAAATAAGTTGAAGGAACTGTATCAATCATACTCTCAGCTTGAATTTGTTCAATTGATGATTAATTCATTCAATATTGAACTGAAAAATGATGATACTCTTTCCTTAGTATCACAAGTATTATCTATTATGCATGAACACAATCCACTAGTGTTGAAATAGATATTCCTCTTATAGCCTATGTCAACGCACCATATATCACATTCACATTATATTGAATCATTGCAAGAAAGTGGTGAAGAGAAGGAGATTACGTTTGACTCCCTTAAGAAGACGTTTGTTGAAAAAGAGAAGGATTTTGGCAAAAAGGCAACTCCTTAGTATTTTGAAGAAGTTGCATGCCTTGCAAAAAAGCAGAATAATCATGCACAAGATTTGCCTAGAGGAATAGGTGGCCAAAGAGGAAGAAGAAGGAAGAATTTTAGAGGCAGGGGGGGAAAGAAATTTCCAAGGAGAAAGGTCTGATCTTCATTGCATATGATGCAATAGAGATGGACATGATGCTTCTACATGTAAGCTTCCTTGGGATAGAATCAAGTAGGAAAGAAATGAAGAAAAGGGTAAAATGCCTAGAAAAGGGAAAGGAACATCACGAAAGTATACACATTATGTTGTGGCACATTGTAACATTAGAGTAACTAATACTTATTCAATGCTTCACTCAATTCATGGAAAGAGACTTGGTTTCTTCATTCTGGAGAAAATTACCACATTAATTTCAGAATATATTTCTTTTAATCATTCATTGCGAATGTTGATGGAGCAACATACTTTGTAGACAAGTCAAAACTCAAGCCATCAAGCCTTGGCGCAATTAGTCTCAAACTTCCTAATGTTCTAAACTTTCTTCTACATGATGTTCTATACCTCTCGAAGCTATGGAGAAACTTGTTGTCTTTGGTCCATATTGACAACAAAGGAAACTCCATTCATATATTTGATGGCAAGGTCAACATCATAAAAGAATCACATCAATCACTTTGGATGATCACGTTAGAATAAGAAAGAATTAGGAAGCTACAATGATCCTTTGCTCATGCAGAAAACATTTCATATAGTTCTCATTAAGATGAAAGTACACTTCCATCAAGTATTTTATGGCATTCTATATTTAGACACTTAAACTATGACAACCTTCGTTTGTTGAAGAAAAATGGTATTACTAGTTTTCCTACTATTCCTAGTAAACATAAGCAATGTGATGCTTGTAGATTAGGAAAGAACAACAAACAATATTTTCATGATTCTCATTGTAGAGCACATAGAAAACTTGAACTCATTCATTATTATTTATGTGGCCCTATACCTATTCTTTATGTAAATGGTAAAAATATATGATGACATTTATTGATGACTGCACTAGAATGTGTTGGGTTTATTTATTGAAGAACAAATATCAAGCTTTTGAAATATTCAAGAACTTCCATGCATGGATTAAAAATGGTGCACAATCTCGTATTGGCTCTATTTGCACTAATAATGGAAAATAATATACTTCAAATAAATTTGAAAACTATCTACACTAGGATGGGATCAAACATCAAAAAACCATTCCCTATAATCCCCAACGGAAAGGTTTAGCTGAAACAATGAACATGACTATCTTAAATATGGTACCTTCAATGATGTTTTTGAAGAATGTTAAGCTTGTTTTTTGGGTTAATGTAGTTCTATGTGTTTTGTATATAAATAATATTTTTCCATCTCATGCTATCAAAAACAAGACTCCCTATGAAATGTGGTATGGCCACATTCCTTCGGTGAGGCATTTCAAGGCTTTTTACTCCACATGCTATGCGTTGATACCTGAGGAACAAAGAAAAAGTTTGGTGCAAGAAGCTGCAAATTTATCTTCTTAGGATACTCAAATACCTTCAACGAATACCATCTCTATGATGAAGTTAATAAGAAGTTTATAATATCTAGAGATGTCATGTTTCTTGAATCTTCCAACATTGACAATGTTGTTGAGTGTCAACTTGATCACTTGGATATATTCGGACATGCAAATTATTTTCAAGAGTTTGACAATGAGATTCCACATATTAAAGGTGGGGGATCCCTATGCTAGATCAATCTGTGGAATTATCTTCTGAAGCACTCTTTCCACCGCATGAAGCTCCAACCACTGATGATACTTTGAGTGATATGATTAGTAGAATTGACAGACAAAATATTGATTCAGCCCCATCTCAATCAACTGAGCAACTTGGGCCATCTCAGAAAGGTCCTCCAAAATGGTTGACAAAGAACCTTGATAGTGTTCATCCTGATGAGGTTGGAAATATCGTAACAGGAAGCTCAAACAAAAAAGATGGAGGTGATGTAGAATATCTTGATTCAACTATTGCTATAGATGTTTCTTATGATTGTGAACTGATTTTGTCTACATATTTCGAACCATCTTCCATAAAATAAACACTTCTCATGATGAATGAGAATAAGTCATGTAGAAAGAATATGATTCTTTGATAAATAATGGAACTTGGAAGATGTTTGATCCTCAATTGGGAACTGTTAACACTCAGGTTGTTCCCTGCTTCCTAAAGGGAATACCGCCGAGGTAACCACTGACCAATCTTTTAGCTACAGGTCCTAGCCTATCTGCAACCAGAGAGGACTCTCTCTTTAAAATTTAGCTTTGTTGATGAATGTTTTTAGGCTAGTTATGGTGTGCTATTTTGTTTTGAATTTGGTGGGTTGGTGAATTCAAACAAAACTGCAATATAGATCATGGAACAGTTTGGTCCATTGGGCAATGGAGTTGAGGTATTGTGTTGCTGAAGTAGACTTATGAAGGCAGAGTGATGTTGCAGAGCCAGATAGACATATGTGAAGAAATTTACCAGATTTTTTGATGAAATTATGGAATTAGTGAGTGAAAGGCAGTTAAGAATATTTCACTTATGCTAACAAAGAAAAAATGAAAGTATTGCTTAAGAGCAGTTAAGAATTCTTAAACAATATTCACCATGACAGAATTAGTTTAGACATGAGCAATCAAGAATTCATATCCATGGCTAATCCAGAAGAAAACATATTTAGAAATAGAGATTGAGCATAGGGTGTTCAAAGCAAATCCTAGGCTATTCTTTTTCTCTATTTACTAAGATTATGAAAACATAAGAATTATGGAATACACAGAAAACACATACACAGTTCAGAGAAACTTATTGCTCCAACAAATGACACAGGAATTCTGCAACAAAACAGAGCTATTCATTTCCATCTCTAGACAACATAGGAACCAGAAATCTCCACCAACAATTTGTATTATCAAAATGTCTCAAAAATACAATAGAGCTCTTCAGAAAGAGTTACACTACAATCGACCCTCAATACGCTAGCTGAGGGGATATATATACAAAATAGGGTAGAAAATATCTCAATAGAGAGTTATTGTGCAATAAATTGTACCACCAACTCTCTTACAAAAAGTAAATGAAAAACATAACTACAACATTTAATGCTGAGATGGCAGCTATCTTTCTGTCAGACAGCTTTTGACTTTATGGCTTAGGAAAGTGGGCTGTGTCTGTGCCTTTAAGTCTGCGTTAATTGAGCTTGTTGTCTGTGTGCGTTGGTGAGTCACTTGTACGGATGATCCTTGTGATACCTGCGTGATGATCTATCTGTTGACCTGTACCGTGACTGAAAACTTGATTTTTCTCAAAAAAGGAAATAACATAGTGGCATTATCTGGGAAGAATTTCCAGCATTGCCTGCCACCAATCAGCTGGAGGTAGCTGATGCCTCCTTATTTTCACCAGTGTTTCATCTGCCTCTGTATATCGGTAGAAGTTTGGAGGCACCTCAAATAGATGATTTATCTCATGTTCAATAAAAAATAGATTTCCTAACTTGTCATACAGAGACTGCCTAGAGGGAGGCCCTGCTTCTTCTGTGGAGCTGCTAGATGTTGTTATCTGATTTTCAACATAATTTTTGATCCTTGTCATATACTGATTATATGACAACAGCTGTCGTGTGCCAGTCACTAGGCTTGGCAGTCCTTTATCCTGTAATATGGTCATTTTTGCCCTGAATTCATCAATCTCTGCTTTCATTTCCTAACATTTTCTCTCCAGAGTTTGAGTAAAATTCCTTAAGGTCAGCACCTTTTTAGTTGTCAGGATGGTGTCTGTTCTGTTGTTTATTTCCAAAGCTGCCAGTTCCTCCCTAGTGCGGTTATTGAGGAAATGTATCATTTTAGTGGCCTGCTCGGGCATTATTCCCAGTGCTGTTCTGGCTCTTTG
>APFE031452336.1:259508-302510 GCA_000404065.3 Pinus taeda | reverse complement strand
GGAAGAAAACCTTTCCAAATCAAGCTGTGTGTTTGTGTTCTTCAGGGCTTCTTTTAGCTGATGGGCCAGCATGGCCCTATCTGCAAGTGTTGCATACACCATTTCCCCAGTCTGTTTGTGCAGCTCAATCTGATCCATGGGGTGTATGTCTTTAGAAAAGACCTCCAAGTTTGTTCTATAGTAATCTGCAAAGGTCTTGGGATGTGGGACTTTAGGCTTCAAATGAGTAAAGATCATTTTTTAAGATCATTTTTTCCTCTTTAAGATCATAGGCAGCCATCAATCTTTGTTTTTTGGCTGGAGTTGTCTTCAATAATTGATCATAGAGCTGCACTCTCAACAATTCATTATGTGCCTTGATCTCTATGAAGCCTTCTTTGATTGCAGCTGGTTTCTTGCCCGGTTGTCTTGAGGAGGATACCTCTGTGGTGTGTTGTAGGGCCCGTTCTAGCTGGAATGAGCTAGTGGCAGTCTGCTGGCATGTTTGCCTTTCTCTGCTATGGCTTTCTGCCCTTTCCTCACTGATGTCTCTCTCTTCTGTTTTAGGGTCAATCCTTGGCCTCTTGGCTTCTGGTTGCTGGGATGACCCTGTTGGAGGTGTGACCTCCTCTCTATCTCTCTTTTTTCCTCTCTCTTCATTGAGAGGAGTTTGCAGAACTGGGATTTGGGGTGGTCCAGTTTGCTGTGAAGGGGCTTGCCCTTGAGTCTGATCTTTTGAGGTACTGGGCTGCCCTGTCTCTGCCTGTTGCTATTCATCCATTATTTATTTCCCCTTTGTTGTAGTTGTTGTTGCAGGAGCTTGCTGGGTGTCCTGTGCAGCTGGAGCAGTAGAAGTGCCTTCTCCTACTTGGACTGGTTGTTTGAACAAGACCTGTTGACAAGAATCCAAGTCAAGAGTTTTTACCAGATCTTTCACAGTCTGCTCCATTTTTTCTTCCTGAGTCAATTCCTCTACTATTGATTAAGGTACCCATTCATCTTGGTTGGCAAAGTGTTGTATTTGTGGGTATGGCCAATGCTTATAGGCTAGCAGCCTATACTTGACCCTCCTAGCACTGATGAAACCTTCAGGGTCATAAGGGACCCACCAAAAGCTTCTTTTGAGTTTGAGATGTTGCCGCAGTATTTGATCAACTTCTTGCCAACCATCTTTCTTATTCATGACAAATGGGCCTAGGTGATCTCTGAACTTCAGGTTGGCTTTCTTCTTGGCACTGTGGAAGTGTGTCAGATAAGAGTTTATAAGTTGTCTATAGTATTCCAGGGCAAACAACCTCATAGGCACATATTTTGGGAGCCTGTATGGACAGAGCTCACAACCATAGATTCTGATGACTGTGTGATTTTGGTATAAGTACCAATCACCTATCTTGTAACTCCTGGATAGATGCGAGATTTTCTGCATATCCTTGGACAATCTGGCAAGAGGAGTCCTCTTTAAGAGGCATGTCACTAGATATACAAACTAGTCAATAAATTCACTGTATGAGTAGGGGGAATTCTGGACTTGGTGGAAGACTGAAGACCAGAAGATAATAGACCTCCTCTCACACTGTGAGTCTAGCTTCTTGATTGGGCACTGGAAGCAATCTGTTTGATAATACATGAACAGGTGATAGATGTATGATGAGTACTTAAATATTGCCTCCCTATTCAATCTTGACAATTGGTCATGTATCTTATTGGCAATATATTTGGCATAATTGTACTTCATAGCAGGGGGTTTCTCAAGGCTATATGCAGACAACATGACCAGCACAGTTTCATCAACATGCTCATTTGTAGTGAACCCCGGCATAGAGGTTAACATATCCACCAACAGCTTGGCTACCTCATTGAAATCTACATATGAAAAAGGAGGTGGCCCAGAAGGTTGGCAGTATGCCTTCATGAATTTCCTGGCTATTGCAACTATGTCTGTGCTAGAGATCTTAGAGCCCTCATCCAGCAAGTACTTAATGGAGAAGGGTTATAGCAGCTAGGTTTGTTTGTAGTTCAACATTTGGTTGATGGAATCTGGTGTTATGTAGAAGAGGATGCTCCCAGATGGAGACTTCATAGCTCTGAGCTTCTGGTCATAGTTTTCTGCACAGAGGTGAATGACTTCAGGGAAAAGATTCACAGAAGGCAGGAAGCAGGTGGGCAAATTTGATTCCCAGATGCCATACATGTCATTACTGTCCAAGTTACTGTTCCTTAGCTGGCAGGAGGTCTGTAAGTGATTCCTCTCTGCCACAAAGTCTGTAATGAGGAAATCATTGTCCACCAATGGCATAGCTTCCAGTTCTTTGCTAGGTGGATTCACAGGAGCTACATCCAGTGCAGCTGGAGTGGCCATGTCTGGTTTTAACTGGATGTTTTACTGGATTTTCAAGTTTGGTACAAATGCTGAGGAATGCTTCCTAATTTATGTTTGGCAGTGAGCAGCTTGACAGTGTAAGGAGGCTCTTACAGGCTTAATGAACTGTGGGACACTCTGTTTTGAAGAACCAGAGTGTGTTTGAGCTAATTAGCTGGTTTTTCCCAAGGAATTTCTTGTAACAGGAGTGAGGGGACTGCTGAATTTGTTTTTTAGCCAGTAGCTTGGCTCCTTCAATTGTTTTTATGGTGAATTTTGTAGAGGGGCACGGGTTTCTTCCAGAATTTTGTCGCGCAGAGGTTTAACCATTTTCTTAAGTAATTTTTAGTGGCCAATTTATCAGTGGGGAGCTTTTAGCAGAGTTTTTATGCAGGAAATTAGGAGAGCAAAGGAGAACAGTGGGTAAAGAAGGTCGCCTGCGGCAAATACCTGGTTTTTATGGCATAGGAAGCGTTGAACCGGACGAATTGTAGGTACTCGGGTCGATAATGAGGGCGACAACAACTTTGGCAGGTGAAATTTGTGTTTTGACCGTTGCATGTCGTTTTCGCATGCAGAGGAGCTCCGGAAACAATGAAAAACAATGACAAATAACGGTTAATTCTCGTCTTTTTATGCATTTTTGGCCCTTTGGTGCCTTTTTGGTGATGACGTCATCATGGTTCCTGCTACAGAAGGGTGACGTGGCAGCTGACGTGGGTGCCCAGGTGGCAGTGACATGGTGGTAGGGTGGACAGGAGGACAGGTGACACGGATATGACGTGGAGGCACAGTGGTGGAAAAGGAGGGGTGACGTCACGCTGACGGGGGCGTGACATTAGCGTGGGAGGAGGGCGGTAAGCGGTTTCCCCGGAGGCCCTGAGGGTGGTAAATGGTATTGAGGGGGGGGCGCAGCGAACACAGCGGGAGACCGATGTGTGGCGGGGGTACGGTGGCAATACCACCAATCCCCCGAACGCAAAAGGTCGGGCGATTCCCATGTGAAAATGACCGCCCATCGTTGGATGGGCGGGGTCGGTGATCGGGTGGTGGGCGGTGAATATGATGTGACAGCGTGTTAAGGTAAGGGGGACCCGCCAATATTTAAATAGATTTAATTAAATCGGGCACGGTGGGGTAGAAAACTTTAGGATTTGGGTTTATCGGTTAGGCGCCCACTTTATAAATGTTTTTAATTTAAAAACTTTATAATAAAATGAATTTTAGGCGGATAAAGGGGTAAATGGGCATGCTTCCAATTCTTGTCCTCCACTCTCTGCTTTTGATGCCACTACCCTAAGTGGCATGAGTCTTTGCACTTAATAAGCCAATTGGTGATGGCCCTCCATTTCTGCAACCTTGCACTACTTACCCATCCTAGTAATCCTAACAATTTTTTCCTTCTTTTTGAAGTGGGTGCACTTGAATTAGCAGACCCTGATTGTCCTCTTTTTCTTTTGACTGCCCTCCTATCTAAAATGTACTCTTATTTCTTCCAAGGACCCAGATTAAGCAGTTGCGCACCTTCATTTCTCTACCTAGCTAGTCATCTGCCAAGCTTCAGCTGTTTGGACAGGGAACATTCTCTATTCTGCAACAAGCAATTTTAAACATGGCATTGTCCAGACTATTGGGCCATCCATCAAGTATGATTAGCAGTAGTATTTGCAGAGCATGATACTGCCCAAAAGATAGTAGTGGCATTTTGACTGGCCACTTTCCTGGTCTTTAGTTTGGGGTTCATTTTCACTTTTCTCTTGACCATTTGATTTTCTTGCCCTTTGATTATTCTTTTAAGGCATACCATCTTTTCATTTTTAATTTTCATAGCATGTACACAAAATATGGAACCTTTGCAGCCTGCAATGATGAACATATTTAGCCCTTCCACTGTCAATCATGAAAGATGAAACCTATTGGTATAGGAACCTAACAGTGGCTCCACTTGGGGATGGCTTTTCCTGGTGGAAAGCCAAGAACAACAGGTCAGATGGCCTCATTTGTGCAAGGATTAGCATTTCATGACTTGCTAACATGTATCACTGCCTATCATTGGTTTTCTGCTCTGAAGACCTCGCTCAATTATGTTCATTGAGCTTTTTCAAGTATCTATGTCATTTTTGATGTGGTTTTGCTAATCATTCTTCAAAATCTGTTGTAGTTTCTCTTCTACATATCTGTTGTAAAAAGGAAAAAAAAGATTGAAAATATAGATATTTATGTATAATATGGGGCTATCCTATGCTCATGGATCATAATAGTGTTTGAGAATTCTCCCATTCACTGGGCCTTCATCATTGTTTGACTCATCTAGACTCTTGAGAAAGAAGGTATTGTCACCTTGCACGGCTTGAATTACAAATGGCCCTTTCCACAGAAAGTCAAATTTGCCATGCTTTCCTTTGTCTTCCCTCCTAGAGTCCCATTTCAATACTTTGTTCCCTATGAAAAAGTCCTCAGCTTTTGTTCTTTTGCCAAACACATTTTTAAGCTTCTCTTGTAGAACCTGGGTTCTATGATACACTTCTTCCCTTGTTTGTTGTAAGTGAATTGTTTGATTGATCCTTCTCTGGATATCATTGGGTTCAGCCTGTATTTCCTGCAGCAATTTGATCATAGGGATCCCAAGAGATGATGGGAACATAGCTTCCAGGCCATACACCAACTCATACGGGCTAGTAACAATAGATCTTTTAGTGGTCAACCTATCTTCCCATAGTGCATTTACCAGCTTCTTATGCCAATTCTTTTTGTTCTCCTTCAAGACCTTCTTAATGATGTTGATTAGGCTTTTATTGGAGGACTCAGCTAGGCCATTGCCTTGAGGGTAATAGGCTGTTGAATGACCTAGGGTGATATGATATTTGTGATAGAAGCTGATCATTCTTTTGGATTTAAAGGCAGCTGCATTGTCTGTTATGATTTTCTCTCGGCAGCCAAATCTAGACAAGATATTGGTTTCTAGGAATTGTATGATAATTGAGTCATTTGCTTGTCTACAAGGTATGGCCTCTATCCATTTTGTGAAGTAATCAGTAGCTATCAAAATACATCTATGATGGCCTGAGGATGAAGGGTGAATTTCCCCAATGAAGTCCAAGCCCCATTGATGAAATGGTTTTTCAGTTGAAATGGGTTTGAGGGGTAAAGGCAGCAACTTCTTCTTCCCTTCAAAGATCTAACATTTATGACATGACATCACAAACTTTTTTGAATCAGTAAACAGGGAGGGCCAATAAAATCCAGCCCTCAAGATCTTATCAGTTGTTGATTTCCAATATAAGTGCCCTCCACAATCTCCTGCATGAAATTCTCTAAGGACTTTATCAACTTCATCTGATGTTAGGCAGTTAAGTAAGATACCTTCATGATTTTTCCAGAATAATACATTATCTATGATACAAAACTTTAAAGCTTTCATTTTCAAAAATCTCTTTTTGGTTCTAGATAACCCTGGAGGAGCTTGCAGGTTTAACAATATAAAACATATGTCAGCATACCAAGGTGATTGTAAAAAGGCTTGATTGATCTGTGGAGTCGCCATCTCCTGTTCGTTATCCAGTTCATTGATGTCAAGGGTTTGGAAATTAGTTTCAGTCATTAGTTTAGCTAGCCCTTGTCCTTTTATAAGTTTTGTTGGTTTGATCTCTATATCATATTCCAAAATGTTGGCTATCCATTTGCCCCTCTTACCTTCAATTCCCTCTTGAGTTAGAATGTCCTTGACCACTGCATTGGGCACATATGCAACTATGTGAGAGTACAAGATATAAATCCTGAAATCCTTTATGGCTTTGACAAGGCCATATGCTTGCTTTTCCATGATCTGGTATTTGAGTGGGGCATCTCTATGGGCTCTACTAAAAAAGGCAATAGGTTTTTCACATCCCAAGTCATCCTTTTGTAATAAGACAGCAGCAATTGTATGCTCAGAGGCAAAGGAGAAAATCATGAAGTCTCTATCAAATCTAAGGCTTGTAAGAATAGGTGTTTTTGTTAAAGCTATCTTGATTTCCTCAAAAGCCTGTTTGGATCCAACTGTCCATTTGACTTTGGCATCTTTTTTGAGCATATTGTTCAACAATCTTACTAGCTCAGCCAAGTTAGGAATAAACCTTCTTAGGAAATTAATCTTTCCTAAAAATGCTTGTAATTATTTGATATTTCTTGGATGAGGGACCTGAAGTATAGCTTGAAATCTATCAGGGTCAATTCTTATGCCATCTTTTGAAATTATATGACCTAGGAGTTTGCCTTCTTCTAGGCCAAATAGTGATTTCTTTGGGTTTAAAGATATGCCATACTTTCTGCAAATTAAGAACACTTGTCTAAGATGTTTTAAATGTTCTTGGTCTGATTTGAGAAGGCTGTCAGATCATCATGGTATATGACTAAGAAATCATGGATTTCCTTAGCAAAGGCTATGTCCATTTCCCTCTGGAATGTGGCTCCAGCATTCTTGAGTCCAAAAGGCATATTGACATATTTGAAAGTTCTCCAAGGTGTATTGGAGGCTATTTTATCTTGATCATCTAGGTGAACTAGAATTTGATTGAATCCTGAGAAGCCATCCAGTAGTGAGATCCTTGAAGCTCCCACTACCCTTTGTAAGATGTGATCCCTTTTTGGCAAGGGGTAGTGGTCTTTAAGAGAGACTTTGTTTAAATTTCTCAGATCAACACAAAGTCTTACCTCCCCAGTTTTCTTTCTTGTGGGTACAAGGTTTGAAATCCATTCAGAAAATCTTATAGGTGCAATGATTCCAGCTTCATACATTCGTTCTACTTCCTTTTCAATTAGGGGAAGAAGGACTGGATTCACTCTCCTCAACTTCTGTTTAAAGGGTTACTGGTTTTCTTTCAGGGGTATTGTGTGCTGGATAACTGTAGTATCATAGGATTTAAGGTCCTCATAACTCCAGGTAAACACATCTTGAAACTCTTTGAACAGTTCAATATATTCTGATTTCTTGTCAGGAGGTAAGGTTCTAGAAAGCTTGACCATTTTGGGAATTTCAATGGTTCCAATATTACACTCCTCAATTTATGCATTGATGGGTTGCATCTTTGGTTTCTTAGGGATGTCATTTGAATCAAAAATGTCTTCTAAAGGAGTAAGACCTGTGGGCAAGAAATTATCCTTTATTTGAATTACTTCAGTTTCTTCTTCAATAATTTCATGAAGATCTGCTAGTTTTAGCTTCTGTAAATTGGCAGAGTCAAAGGTTGTAGGGTGTAATATATGATCTGCTGTTTCAACTGATATACTTGTCTTAAGTTCATCAATTTGGTGCTGATCATCCCTAATGCTTGTGTCTATGTTTAAGTTTGAGAATTCTTCTTTCATGGTCAAAAAATTATTTATCTGAGTATCATTCTCAAATACCTGCCAATTATCTACATTGTCTGGGACAGAAGGCCTATGTTTGATCTCAGCAGTGAACTGGTGGTTAGGCCCAAAAGGAAGTTTACAGGTGCTTGCAAAATTTGCCAAACTATGAGCATGCAAGTTGTGGCTTCTAGGTATTTTGGTGAGCTAATATTCCAAGAAGCTGTTAAGCATGTCTATCACTGCTATCCTATAAGACCTTAACTTGGGATCATTTGTGACAAAAGTTCCCTTTATCTGTTGTATAATTAGATCTGAGTCACCCAAACTGGAAACTTTGGTCACACCAAGACTCCTAATCAGTTTGAGACCTAGCAAAAGGGCTTCATACTCGGCCATGTTATTTGTACATCTGAAGTTAAGCCTATATGCATGACCTAAAGCGTGGTCATTTTGAGTATTGTGTATCCAAACCCCTGCCCCTGCTCCTAGTTTGTTTACTGACCCATCAAATTCCAAATACCACAAGATCTCTTGATTAATGTTTCTTTCAATGGATTTATAGATTTGTTCAATGGGTTGGTCTAGCTTTGGTGATTCTTGTGATGTATTAACAACCTGTGTTGGGTTGATCACATCAGTGATCTTTTGATCTTGAGCAGTGGACTATTCATTCATGTGCCTGGTTTCTGTTGTTTTTAGGAGCTTGACCTCAGTTTTGGGACACATATCAGCATTGTATAATATGAATGAGTCCATGTCTGAATGAATGGAGTAGATTGGGAAGTTTTGGGGCTTCTCTTGACTGCTGACCGCATATTTCATCAGCGTTTCTCGGTATAATCTCTTTGGCTGGCCAAAGACTGAAATTGTGGCATATGACATGTCTAGTTGCAGAGATCCTTGGAGTTTGGCACCCCATGATCTTGATAAAAGCATACCATATTTAGGTGGAATGTCAGCCACTACCACATCCATTAAAATTGTTTTAGCTGGATATTAGACTAGGGATACACAAAGGTCTTTGATCAGGCCTAAACATCTCACCTGGCTGGAATCAAATGAAAACAAGTCTTTATAGGGTCTAGTGATGTCTAGATCAAGTTTTTCCATTACTGATTTGGGCATTAGGTTATGAGAGGCCCCTGATTCGAACATGGCATTGTGTAGCACCTTGTCATGGATGTTTAGGCTGACATAAAATGGAGGGATACCTCCATCCGCTGATTTGTCATTAACTTCTGAGCCAAAAATCAGCTCTCGCTGATCATCCGGAATATTAACTGCATCCCTATTCTCTGGTACTTGCAATGATCTATTAATTTGTTGTCTGAAGACCTCATGTTTGGCTAGTTCAGAAAGAGGAATTTCTATTTTCAGTTTTCCAATTTCTGTTTCAAGATTGAAAGGCTTTTCCATATGAACTTTTATATTGTGAGCAGCACGTTTTTCCTTCTCTAATGAATTTTGGGTGACCTTGTCCTAGTCAGGTACACTGTTTTGGGGTATGCTTGAATTGTGTCTGTTTTCTAGAGGTCTCCCCAAGGTCTCTATTGGAAGAGATGGTGTAGATGTAGGATTTACTGGAGGCTGTATATCAGATACATCTTCCACTGTGACCTCCCTTTGGAGTTTTTTTATCTGAGGACTCTGTTAAGACAGACTTATCACTAGATTTTTTGGGCAGTTTGGTGTGGGTTTGTTTGGTACTCTCAGGTACATCTATGGTTCTACTTCTTAACTTGTATTGTTTGTGTACTTCATAGACTGTTGTGTCATACCATTCTCTGAAATCAAATGACTCACCAAATTTTGTTTGGAATTGTTTGTATTCTTGGGCTTGTTGATCATCTTGTGTTAAGAATACTTGTTGTTCATTGTCCAAACCCATTAGATTGATGTGGGGATCTTCTACTTGTTCACTAGTGGTTGAGGCCTCTGCATAGTTTTCTTAAAATGGAGGTCTGATATTCTGATCAAGACCAATCCTCCCAGCATTTGGGTTTTGGTTTTTTCTAAAATTGGGATTCCTAGTAGTGTTGTTTGTTTTCCCTTCCCAAGAGGAATTTCTCTCCATGGTCTCAACTCTATCCCCCAACCTCTCCATACCCTTCAGGATTTCATCTAGCTTTTGGTCAAAAGTTGAGGGTTCCTCTTTGAATGTTGTTCTTCTCTCATTTTTTGCTCTGGTTCTCTTGGAAATTAGGTTTGCCTCCACACTGACAGCTATATTCTACATGTCTGCAAGACTTGGAGGTGCTCTTTGTCTTAATTGATATGCCATATCTGAATCAAATCCATCAGGGAATTTGATCAAGGCCAGATCAGGTGGAGGTCTTAGGTTCTGAGGAATGGCGTTGTATACATTGTTGAACCTAACACAGTAATCTCGAACTGTTTCTTGTGGACCCCTTTTCAAATTATCATACTCTGTTAGTATGTGTAGAGGTTCTTTCTTCTTTTTCCATATGTTTAAGAAGTTTATGTATAGAGCATCAGGATTGAGTATGGACTGTGTAGCCAAGGACCTAAACCGGGTCCTTACATCCCCTGTTAAACTTTGTACAAAAATTTTCATTCTTACATCTTCATCATCTATTTCATAGTTCTCAAAGTAGTCCTACATTCTCTTGGTGTGTTGTTGGGCTGTATAAGAGCCAGTACCATCAAAGTAAGTGATCTTGCTTTGATAATCTTGGGGCATAGCCCCTGGATTTGCAGGCAAGTGTAAAGGGGCATATCTGTTAGCCATATTTGTAGAGATAAAAGGGACAGCAAGAAGAAGTGGAACAGTTGGAACAACAGGGATAATAGGAGTAAGGTGTGTTGGGGATGGAGGAGTGGGGAAGCTACCTTGGGAAGTGTATGAAGAACTAGGATAAGTGGGGGTTATGTGAGGATAAACTGATGCTTTTGCAGGAGTAGGAATATAGCTCTGCTGGACTGGTTCAGCACCTGAATCTGAGAGCTCTCCTAGCTGCTCTTGCTTCTTCAAGCTCTTGGGAATTAAATTGGGGTTTTCAAAGAAAACTGGGGGATTATGGTTAGGGTTTGACCTAGTGTAATGAGTTTTCTTCTTTGGAGCCAGCTTCTGAGTTTATTTTCTTAATGTTTTATGATAAACTTATAGTCACAGCTTTCAGAGGTACTTCCCAGAAGACTTATCTGAAAAAAGGAGGAAGCTTGTTTCCTTTCAAGTGGCAATTTGAAATAGTCCCTAGTGGAGTCACCAATGATGTTATCACTCAGGTTGTTCCCTTCTTCCTAAAGGGAATACGGCCGAGGTAACCACTAACCAATCTTTTAGTTACAGGTCCTAGCCTACCTGCAACCAGAGAGGGCTCTCTCTTTATGATTTAGCTCTGTTGGTGGGTGATTTTAGGCTAGTTATGGTGTGATGATTTTTTTTTGAATTTGGTTGGTTGGTGAATTCAAACAGAGATGAGGTATAAATTACAGAACAGTTTGGGCCATTGGGCAATGGAGTTCAGGGCAGTGTGTTGTTGAAGTATGTTTCTGAAGACAGAGTATTGTTGCAAAGCCAGATAGGCATCTGTGGAACAATTTTTTGAGATTAGGTAATGAACTTATGGAATTAGTGAGTGAAAGGCAATTGAGAATCTTCCACTATGCTAACAAGGGGAGAAATGAAAGTATTGCTTACGAGCAGTTAAGAATTCTTAAACAATATTCACAATGAGAGGATTAGTTTGGACATGAGCAATTAAGAATTCATATCCATGGCTAATCTAGAAGAAAACATATTTAGAAATAGAGATTGAGCATAGGGTGTATTCAAACAAATCCTAAGCTATTCTTTTTCTCTATTTACTATGATCATGAACATACATAAATTATTGCATACATAGAAAGACAAGAACACTGTTTAGAATAACTTATTGTTCTAGCAAATGACACAAGAATTCTGCAACATAACACAATCATTCATTTCCACCTTCAGATAGTATAGGAACCAGGAACTCCACCAGCAATTTGTATTAGAAAAAGGTCTCAGATATACAATACAAATCTTCTGAAAGAGTTTCACTACAACCGACTCTCAATGCGTTCTATGAGGGGATATATATACAAAAATAGGATACAAAATATCTAGATAGTGAGTTATTGTGCAATAAATTACACCACCAACTCTCTTACAAACAGAAAATGAAAGAAATAACTATAGCAATTAATGTTGATATGGCAGCTGTCTTTCTGTCAGACATTTTTTGACTTTTTGGATCACCAAAGTTGGCTGTAGCTGTGTCTTTAAATCTGCGTTAATTGAGCCTGTTGTCTGAGTGTTTTGATGAGTCACTGTATGGATGCACCTGTGATATCTGCGTGCTTGATTATCTACTGACCTGTACTGTGATTGAGATCTGAATTTTCACAAAAAGAAATAATATAGTGGGATCACCTGGGCAGTACTTCCAGCATTGCCTGCCACCAATCAGCTGGAGGTAGCTCATGTCTCCTTATTTTTACAAGTGTTTCATCTTCTTCAGTATATCTGTAAAAATTTGGAGGTACTTCAAACAGATGATTTATTTCATGCTCAATAAAAAATAAGTTCTCTAATTTGTCATACAGAGACTGCCCAGAGGGGGGCCCTGCTTCTTCTGTGGAGCTGGTGGATGCTGTGATTTGATTTTCAACATAATTGTTGATCCTTGTGATGTATTGATCATATGACAGCAGTTGTACTGTGCCAGTCACTAGGCTAGGCAGTCCTTTATCCTGTAATGTTGTCATATTTGCCCTGAATTCATCTATTTCTGCCTTCATATCCTGACATTTCCTTTCTAGAGTTTGAGTGTAATTTCTTAAAGTCAACAGTTTTTTGGCTGTCAGGATAGTGTCTGTTCTGCTATTTATTTCTAGTGTTGCCAATTCCTCCCTAGTGTGAGTATTGAGGAAATGTATCATTTTATTGGCCTGCTCAAGCATGATTCCTAGTGCTGTTTTGGCCTTTTGAAATTCAACATGAGCTATGCCTATTAGTTCAATTTGCTCATGTATTGCCTGGATTGACCTCCATTGGTCATGGATTGATTGGCCAATTTTTGCCCAGATTATCTTCTTGATTTCTGCTAGAGTTTTTCCTAGAAGCAATTCTTTTTCCAAAGCTTTTACTTTGGTTTCCAAGGCCTTTATCTCTCTCTTCTTCTCTGCCACTGCCATTTTGGACTTGTCATAGCTGGCCTCTAGCTTGGCTAGTCTATCTTTGGCTTCATTGATTTCTGTCACCTGAACCTCAAGTTCCTTGACAATTTTCATCAAGTCCTCCATGCTCATGCTAGATTCTGCTGCTGCTGTTGTTGCTGTTGTTGCTTCTGTTGCTGATGTGGCTATAGTAGGTGCTGGAATGGTAGGAGGGGTTGTTGCTGCTTGTGTAGGAGGGGCAGGGCCAAGAGTTGTAGAAGTTTGAGGGGGCTGGGAGGTTGACTCCCCTTGCTTGTCCTGCAATTCCTTTTCCAATTCTTCTTCCATCTGTAATATTCTCTGATTCATTTCCAGAAGCAGATCCATGGCCTCATCAACTTTCTTTTCCTGTGCAAGTTCTGCTGTTTGAGGGTGAATGGTTGGAGGCAGCTTTGCCTTCTTCCTCAGTGCAGCAATGTCATCCTCCTTTTTCTTCATAAGGGCCTTAATACCCTTTGGATCTTTAGGATCATGTCCTAGATCAATGATTATGTCTTCCAAAGTTTTTATTCTGTTGTCCTTAGCAGTGGAAGACATCCTTTCCAAATCTAGCTGTGTATTTGTATTCTTTAGTGATTCTTTTAACTGATGGGCCAGCATGGCCCTGTCTGCAAGTGTGGCATATACCATTTCCCCCGTCTGTTTGTGTTGTTCTATCTGATCCATGGGGTGTATGTCCTTGGAGAGGACCTCTATACTTGTTTTGGTGTAGTTTGCAGATGATCTAGGCTTTGGAACTTTAGGCTTAAGATGAGTAAAAATCATCTTATCCTCCTTGATGTCATATGCTGCCATCAATCTCTGCTGCTTAGAGGGTGTTGTCTTTAAGAATTGATCATATAGTTGAACTCTCAAGAGTTCATTTTGGACTTTGATTTCCATAAATGATCCTTTAACTCCAGCTGGTTGCTTGCCCTGCTGCCTGGAAGAGGACACCTCTGTACTTTGGTGCATGGCTTGTTCCTGCTAAAATGAACTAGTGGCAGTCTACTGGCTAGATTCTCTTTCTCTGCTTTGGCTTTCTGATATTTCTTCACTGATGTTTTCTTCCTCGGTCTGAGGGTCAATTCTTGGCCTCTTGGCCTCCGGTTGCTTTGTTGACCCACTTGGAGGTGTGGCCTCCTCTCTATCTCGTTTTTTGCCTCTCTCTTCATTGAGAGGTGTTTGGAAAACTGGGATTTGGAGTGTTTCAGCTTGCTGTACAGGGGCTTGCCCTTGACTTTGGTCTTTTGAAGTACTGGGTTGGCCTGCCTCTGTCTCTTGCTATACATCCATCACTTCTTTGCCTTTTGCTGTGGCTATTGTCGTTGTAGATGCCTGCTGGGTGGTCTGTGTAGCTGTAGCAGTGGAAGTGCCTTCTCCGACTTGGACTGGTTGCTTGAATATGACCTGCTGACAAGAATCCAAGTCAAGAGTTTTCTCTAAATCTTTCACAGTTTGCTCCATTGTCTCCTCTTGAGTAAATTCTTCTACTAATGTACCAGGTAGCCATTCATCTTGGTTGGCAAAGTGTTCAATTTGTGGATATGGACAATGTTTATAGGCTAGCAGCCTATACTTGACTCTCCTAGCACTGATAAAGCCTTCAGGGTCATAAGCGACCCACCAGAAGCTCCTTTTAAGTTTAAGCTGTTGCCCCAATATTTGAACAACTTCTTGCCAACCATCTTTCTTGTTCATGGTGAAGGGGCCTACATGGTCTCTGAATTTGAGATTGGCTTTCTTCTTAGCACTATGGAAGTGTGTAAGGTCGGAATTGATGAGTTGCCTATAGTATTGCAAGGCAAACAATCTCATAGGCACATATCTTGGGAGCTTGTAAGGACAGAGCTCATAGCCATAGATCCTGATGACTGTGTGATTTTGGTATAAATACCAATCACGTATTTTGTAATTCCTAGACAACTGTAAGATTTTCTGCATATCCTTTGACAATGTGGCAGGAGGAGTCCTTTCCAAGAGGCATGTGACTGGATAGACAAATTGGTCAATGAATTCACAGTAGGAGTAGGGAGAGTTCTGGACTTGATGGAAAACTGAAGACTAGAAGACGATAGACCTCCTCTCACCCTATGAATCCAGCTTCTTGATGGGGCACTGGAAGCAATCTGTCTAGTAGTACATGAAGAGGTGATAGATGTATGATGAATATTTAAATATTGCTTCCCTGTCCAGCCTCAGCAGTTGTTCATGTATCTTGTTGGCAATAAACTTGGCATAATTGTATTTTATAGCAGGGGGCTTCCCAAGGCTATATGCAGATAACAAGACCAACACAGTTTCATCAACATGTTCATTTGTGGAGAACCCCAACACAGAGGATATCATGTCCACTAGCAGCTTGCCTACCTCATTGAAATTTGCATATGGGAGAGGAGGTGGCCCAGAAGGTTGGCAGTCTGCTTTCATGAAAGTTTTGGCAACTACAACAATCTCAATGCTAGAGAGCTTGGATCCCTCATCCATCAAGTACTTTATGGAAAAGGGGTAGAGCAGCTGGGTTTGCTTGTAATTTAACATCTGATTGATGGAATCAGGAGTAATGTAAAAGAGGATGCTCCCAGATGGAGACTTAACAACTCTGAGTTTTTGGTCATAATTTTCTGCACAAAGGTCAATGAATTCAGGAAAGACATTGATAGATGGCAAGAAATAGATAGGCATATTTGACTCCCAGATGCCATACATGTCACTGTTGTCCAAGTGACTGTTCCTCAGTTGGCAGAAGGTTTGCAGATGGTTCCTCTCTGCCACAAAATCTACAATGAGGAAATCACTGTCCACAAGAGGCATAGCTTCAAGCTCCTTACTGGGTGGATTAACAGGAGCAACATCTAGAGTATATGGAGTGGCCATGTTTGAAATTTACTGGATATTTACTTGAACTTAGGATTAGTGCAAAGGCTGAGAAATGGCCACTGAATTGTGTTTGAAAGTGAGCAGTTATGAGGGTATCAGGAGACTTTTTACAGGGTTGATGAACTGTAGGGCACTCAGTTGGAAAAAACCAGAGTGTTTTGAGCTAAGTAGCTGGTTTTTTCAAAGGGAATTCTGATAACAGGGATCAGTGTGTAGTTATATGGGATTTAGCCGGTAGCTCGGCTTCTAAAATTGATTTTGAATGGTGAATTTTGCAGAAGGGCATGGATTTTTTGCAGAACTTCGTGGTGTAGGGACTTTACCAAGTTTTTGGGTAGTTTTAGTGGATAATTTGACAGTGAGGAGCTTTGCAGAGATTTTTTACAGGAAATTCAGGAGAAAAGTGGCACAAACATGGGTCAAATAGGTCGACTGTGGCAAATACCTGGATTTTTCAGTGCAGGAGGTGTCAAACTGGAACAATGGCAGGCAATTTGAGTCAACTTTGAGGGCGGCAGCAGCTTGGGTGAGAAAATTCTCGATTTTGGCCGCAAATGACATCTTCTGCATGCACAACGCTTCGAAAAAGACAAGTGAAAATGACATAAAACGGTCATTTACCGACTTTTTATGCAAATTTGGCCTTTTGGCGCTTTTTCAGTGATGATGTCAGCATGACGTCATCGGTGGGTCCGGGTATGGTAGGGTGACATGGCAGCTAACGTGGGTGGCCACGTGGTGGTGACACGGTGGCATGGCATGCGGGCGAATGGACGATGTGGAGGCGACGTGCAGCAGTGGTGGCGGACGAAGGTGCTGACGTCATGCTGTCGTGGGTATGACGTCAGCGGGAGGGGGCAGGCGGTAAGTGGTTTCCCTGAAGCACCCTTGGGTGGTAAGTGGTAAGAGGGGGGGAGGATCCAAACAACCCCGGCGGTTGATGCGTGGCAGGGGTACGGCGGTGAAACCGCCAATCCCCCAGACGCTAAACCTCCACCGGTTTCCAGGTGAGATCAACCGCCCATCGTTAGATCTGTGCGGCCGATGATCGAACGGCTGGCGGTGTATATGATGTGACAATGGCTTATGGCTGCAGGGACCCGCCCATTAAAATAATAGATTAAATAAATTGCGCGCGGGGTGGGTTTTAACTTAGGGTAGCGGGTATAATGTATTTGCGCCCGTTTATAAATGTTTTATTTAAAAAAAATTATAACCAATGTATTAGTGCAGAAGGGTAATGAAAGGGTTGTGAGGGTGGAAACCATGGGTTTTTAATTTTTTAACCAAAGTTTTTGATTTAAAACCCATAGTTTAGGGTGGTGGAGGGTTAATATTAACCCCTGATGGATTAATATTCCCCAAATCATGACTATATAGCTATATTGCTAGGGGGAGGGTATTTACATAGACGTTTTGGGATTTTACATAGATCTTTGTAGAATTAGGGAAGGGGAATGCTTAGGGAGCTAAATAATACATTAGTTGTTAATATGACATTGTGAGGTGAATGTAGGGGCAAAGACTAAGTTTTAAGAGGTAAAACTTGGGAATAGAAGATGAGTGAATTTGAGAGTGAAGATTTTTATCCAAAAAATGTGGCTTCCTCTCCTTAAGCAAACTTCATAGTTTGACCTGGTTCTTTGTCATGGAATGAAGTGAAATAGGGCACTTGGGCAGATCCCAAGGTCCTTGGGGGTTGTTAATAAATTATGTTTGGGAAAAAAGGGGGAAATTAGACATGCTTCCATTGTTATGTCCTCAAACCTCTGCCATGGTGCCAATACCCTGCATGGAATGAGTCTTGCTCTTGATAAGACAACTAGTGATGGCCCTTCACTTCTGCAACCTTACACTACTTACCCAACCTAGTAATCCTAACATTTTTCTTCACTTGAAGTGGGTGCACTTGAATTAGCAGACCCTGATTGTTCTCTTTTTCTTTTGACTACCCTCCTATCTAAATCTACCCTTATTTCTTCCAAGGACCCAGATTAAGCAGTTGGGCTCCTTCATTTATCTACCTAGCTAGTCATCTGCCAAGCTTGAGCTGTTTGGACAGGAACCATTCTCTATTCTGCAACAAGCAATTTAAACATGGCATGGTCCAAATTAGACTGTTGGGCCATCCATCAAGTATGATTAGCATCAGTATTTGTAGACTGTGTTACTGCGAAAAGATGGTAGTGGCATTTTGACTGGCCACCTTCCTGGTCTTTAGTTTGGGGTTCATTTTGATTATTCCTTTGACCATTTGATTTTCTTGCCTTTTGATTATTCTTTTAAGGCATACCCTCTTTTCATTTTTGAATTTTCCTAGTATGTACACAAAATATGGAACCTTTTCAGCCTGCAATGATGAACATATTTAGCCTTTCCACTGTCAATCATGAAAGATGAAACCTATTGGTATAGGAACCTAACAGGTCCCAAACTTGGTCCCAACCAGGAAGAAAATTGGTGAGATTAAACTCTATGTAGATCTCAGAAACCTGAATAAAGCATCACTTAAAGACAATTACCCGGCCACATCTTACAAAGGGTAGTTGGGTCAACCAGAATCTCATTATTGGATGGGTTTTCTAGTTACAAGAAAATTTTGGTTCATGCTGACAACCAACCCAAGACTGCTTTTACCACTCCTTGGGGCACCTTTATGTATGTCAAAATTCCTTTCAGGCTAATGAATGCAGGAGCCACTTTACAGAGGGCTATGGATATAGCCTTTGCCAAAGAAATCCATGATTTCCTTGTGATATATCTGGATGATATTACTGTTTTCTCAAAATCAGACAATCAACATCTAGATCATCTAAGGCAAGTCTTTATAAAATGCAGAAAGTATGGCATCTCCTTGAACCCAAAGAAATCTTTATTTGGATTGGAAGAAGAGAAATTGTTAGGGCATATCATTTCTATATATGGCATAAGAATAGATCATGCAAGAATTGAATCCATCTTGCTGATACAACACCCTACAAATATCAGAGAACTACAAGCCTTTGTAGGAAATATTAACTTCCTTAGAAGATTTATTTCTAACCTAGCAGAGTTAATTAGCACACTAAATAACATGTTGAAAAACGATTTGACCTTAATTTGGACTGTCAAAGCTAAGAAATCATTTGAAGACATCAAGCTAGCCTTGACAAAAACCCTGATATTAGCTAGCCCCAAATTTGATAGGGATTTCATTTTGTTTTCCTTTGCTTCTGAGCATACAATAGTTGCCATTTTACTGTAGAAAAATGACCAAGGATATGAACAGTTCATTGCTTTCTTTAGCAAAGCCTTAAGAGATGCTCCCTTAAAATAAAACATAATGGAGAAACAAGCAATGGATTTAGTCAAAGATATCAAAGATTTTAGGATATATATTTTGTATTCTCATATAGTAGCCTATGTTCCCAATTCTGTAGTCAAAGACATCCTAACTTAGGAAGGTCTTGATGGGAAAAGGGGAAAATGGATTGCTACTATCTTAGAGTATGATATAGAGATCAAACCCAAAAAGTTAATCAAGGGCCAACGATTAGCCAAACTTATGGCAGAGTCGAACTGTCAGGCCTTAAACATAAACTTTATTGCTGCACTAGATGAAGGAGAGGAGATGACGACTACACTGATCATTCAAGCCTTTGGCGAATCACCATGGTATGTTGATATCATTTACATTTTACTAAACTTACACGCTCCTCCTGGATTACATAGAACTAAAGGTAGGTTTTAAAAAATGAAATCCTTGAAATTTTGTATACTTGATAATGCTTTGTTTTGGAGAGATCATGAAGGAATTCTCCTTAATTGTTTGATAAAATATGAGTCTAACAAAGTTCTACAAGAATTTCATGCAGGTGACTGCGGTGGACACCTCTATTGGAGAACCACTGCAGATAAAATATTAAGGGCAGGTTTCTACTGGCCAATTTTATTCTCTGATGTCAAGAGATTTGTGACCTCTTGTCACAAGTGTCAAATTTTTGAAGGGAAAAGAAAACTTCTACCATTACCCCTTAAACCAATCACTACTGAAGTACCTTTTCAACAATGGGGTTTAGACTTCATTGGTGAAATTCACCCGCCCTCTTCTACCCAACGTAAGTGGATCCTCACAGCCACATACTATTTCACAAAATGGATAGAGGCCATACCTTCAAGGAAAGCCACAGATATTGTTATCATTAAATTCCTTGAAACCAACATTCTGTCTAGATTTGGATGCCCAACCAAGCTCATTACTGATAATGCAACAGCTTTTAAATCCAAATGAATGATAGAATTCTACAATAAGTATCACATCACCCTAGGTCATTCTACAATCTACTACCCTCAAGGGAATGGACCGGCAGATTCTTCAAACAAAATCCTGGTGAACATTATTAATAAGTTACTAGAAGATAATAAGAAAACATGGAACAAGAAGTTAGTCAAAGCCTTATGGGCTGACAGACTGACTACCAAGAAGTCAATTGGTACATCTCCCTATCAATTAGTTTATGGCATGGAAGTCGTTTTTCCATCCCCTCTAGGAGTACCAATGATGAAGATGCTCCAAGAACTGCAATCTGAACCAAATGATATCCAGTGGAGAATTAACCATACTATTCATCTCCAACAAACTAGAGAAGAGGTCTACATCAAATCTCAAGTTGTGTAGGAAAATATCAAAAAGGTTTTTGATAGAAGGACCAAGGAAGATGATTTCTACTTAGGTGATAAAGTACTCAAGTGGGACTTGAGAAGGGAAGATAAGGGTAAGCATGGGAAATTTGATTTCCTATGGAAGGGCCCGTATGTCATTTATGCTTACAGAGGGAATAATGCTTTCTTACTTAAAGGACTAGATGGTACTGAAGAAGGAGGAAGACCAGTGAATGGTTGAATGCTCAAACATTACATTGAACCTAGTTACTAATTGTTATTTCCCATGTGTGTATATTTTATTTTGAAAAAGTCTAGTTTGGATTGGATGGTAAACCTTTAGAGTTGAAGCCCAGAGAGAACGCCCTAAGCTTTTAAGGATTTATTATCATAGGTATGAATAAAACAGGTTGAAAGGTGACAGATCACAAGGTAACTGAAGTCAAAATACCAAGGTTATTGATCTTAAAGTTCTTGACATTTCACAAGGAAATGCCATCCGCAAGTGGAGCCACTGTTAGGTTCATATACCAATAAGAGTCATAATTTTGAATGGATAAGGTTAAGCCTTGTAATATGTACATACCTTTGCTTTCTACAAATGTTTTCCATATTGAAAAATAAAAAATGAAAAGAGGCTATGTCATAAAAGAAAAATTAAAGGACAAAAAGAATAAAGAAAAAGGTCAAAAAAAGTGAAAAATATGAACCCCAAAAAACAAAAAGAGACAATGAAACTGTGCAAGTCTAAATGGCACTACTATTTAATTTATGAAAAATAATGATTGTGTGAAACTTGTGATTCATGCCACAATCCACGGTAATCAAACTATTTAATCTTGATTATGTCGTGCTTTAAATTTCAGGATGATAGTTAGAGAGTAAAATCTGACCAAATTGTTTAATCTTGGCAGATCATTAGATTAGGTAGAGTAAAATAAAAGGAGCTCATTAGTTTAATCTAATCCCTTGGATGATATAGTAATAGAATTAGATAGTTTTCTTTGTGTAAAGTAAAGAAAATGTTTTGATAAGGGTTTGCTAGTCTAAATGCACCCTAATAAAGTGAAGAAAAATGGTAGGACAAGTAGATGGGTAAGTAGAAGAAAGGTTGCAGAAATATGATGATAGGGAAAAAAACATATTTATCATCTCTCATCATAGGTTTCAAATGTAAATGGTCAATCAAGCATGAAGATGGATTTCAAGGTCAATTGATTAACTTCCCCCATTCATTTTACCTATTTACTTAACTAATTTCCCATAATAAAGTTCTAAGTACTGAAAAAACTCTAAGTCAAAGGGGCTCAGAACATTTCTCTGACTTTTGGAGGGACTAAGCCCTTAGCTCAATCACCTATGGATACCAATTACCAAATTCCCCTCATAAAACTTCATTCCCCCTTCATTTCATTCATTTCCGTTATAAAACCCCTTTTCCTAAGGTTAAAACATTATTTGCATAGGGAAAGTAATCACCCCCATGTAAATTCCACTTTCATATAAAAATCCCACAAAAACACTTTAGCCTAAGTTATAATGCATAAATGAGAAAAATAAACAAATCACAAAGAATACATTATGCTTAGCGCTATTCATTTATGATGTTTTTCTTATTAACTTCTAACTATTATATATTAATTCCCATTAATAACCCTTTTCCCATATATATTAATTTCCTATATAAACTTATCCTTATACCCTAGTTTAAATATAAACTATAAGATACATCAAACTCGACAAAAACCTACTAACTAATCGATCTGCGATTAAGTTAGGAAAAACCCTGATTAAGCCCTCCACTAACAACCCCGATGGCCTAATCTCATCTTAATCCACCATTAATCCCGATACTGCCATATTTAAAGTGCCCTCTGGCCCCCCATTAATGTTTGCATGCAATCGCACCCTGACCACCATCTATCTAAAAACCCAGATCCAATGCCCTAGAAACCATTTCGAGTAGGATCATCCGCCGGATGATACACGCTTGAAAAAGCTATTTTCCATGAGACCGCCCTGATGATGTGTCAGTCGCTGAGTGGAATCGAGTAGCCCCTCCCAAATGCCACCCGATGCCCATAAGTGGTGTGAAATTAACCGCTTACTGCCTCCCCACTATGCGACAAATCAGTCACTATTGACCTATACCCGCCAAAAAACATTTTTTCCATATAAAAGCCAAAAAGCCCCAAAAATGTCTTTTTCACTGAATTTTCACGTGCAAGCTTCTGTATGCACACACGACACCTACAAAACATCGAATTCGCCAACCCACGTGCAAATTTTTCTCTAGAGAATGCCATAGACCACCCAGTCAACCTTGCAACCTCCATAAGCATCCTTCGACCAATTGTAGCTACAAGTTATCCTGCTCAGAGTCAATTTGCCCCAGTTTTAGGTATTTAAACCTGAATTCATCAAGTGTCCTATTAGTTTCAAGTTAGACCAGTCATTGAGTATTTTGTTAAACTTAAAACTTAACTGAAGTTACTCCAATAGACTCCATACTGCAACTTGCTAAATACTCAAACCCCGAAACCCCGAAACTGCCAAACTACCTTTGAAAACCCCAATTCAGCCTTGAGAAATCCTAATTCGAATCCATAAGAACCAAATTATGGCTGCACCTACTGCATTCAACGTCAAGCCTGTGTTCACACCTCATTTTAACCTAGACTACCTTCCCCTGGCTGACAGAGATTTCCAAATAAAAGAAACGGTCACCAACGACCTAATGATTAATATATATTGCCTTCTGAGAGACGCCCACCTTAACCATGTTCATGAAATTGGATTGTGGGAATCTAACTTACCCAAGTATGTTTTTCCACAAGTCCATTGTTTTCCTAAGATCATTCACTAATGCAAAATTCAATACATTCCCAGCACCAGGGCTATTATGTCAAGGGAATCCTTTTCAAAATCAATGCCGAGTCCATCAACCAGATGTTACAGCTGCAACCAGGCCAGAACCTGACCCCACTAGTTGTTGGAGACTTGCTGGAAAAATACCCCACCTTGGGCCTTACCAGGCTCACTAAAATTATTCAAACTTTCATTTTGGAAGAAGCACATATGCCCACTAAAATCCCACCATACATCTATGTCATATTTTCTGAAAGGGGTAAACATATCATCACCATGATTTCTTCTATCATGGGTTGTAGAACTGATGAACAGGTGGATTAAACAGTCCTTGCTTTCATGTCTATCTTTAGCCCTGGTAAGCCTCTAGCAATAATCTATGACTATGCCCAGTTCATTACAGACAAGATGCATGAACAAATTATAAGATTACCCACTGAGAGAGTCTTCAAGTACTCCTTAGTACTATACCACATGTTCCTCTTCTTCCAAGCAGATAAATTCCCACTTACCTTGCAAAATTTGGACACTAAGGGCCAACCAAGATCAGTCATCTTCTGGACCCCATTGACTCATCAATATTCCTCCCCCTATTCATACAATGAATTCATAGATTCCTTTGCCGATCTTGTGATGACCATGCTCAGTGGAACCCCTCCACCAAGAATCAGTTCTAAGATCATGAGAGTCCTTCATCTAAACATCAATCATTAGGTGGGAGATTGGTATTTGTACCAAAACCACACTGAAAGCAGGATGTATTGGTGCCAGTTTTCCCCATACTAACTACCTAAATACCTCCCAATGAGGTTATTTGCCCTGGAGTATTATAGGAAGATAATAAATTCATATGAGGTAAATGTTGTCTCAGCCAAAAAGAAAGCCCAACTGAAGATCAAAGACCAATTAGGTCCTGTATTTGTAATAGCAGAGAAGCTAGAAAGGAGGTAGACCTAATCCTTCAGAGATTAAAATTAAAACAAAGCTTCATATGGAGATATGATCCCTTGGATTCCATATGCAAAAGAAGGCAAAAAAACAAGATGGATCCCTATATCCATCACCGCATCCCTGGGATAGGAAAGTATGCCAACCAATTTCAATGGTCGGAAAACACTTTAGAGGATAGGGACAATACTGAAGTTGCTGTGAAAAACACATTATTAGATCTAGAAAAGAAACTTGATGAAAATTTATTCCTGCAGGTACCAACTTAGGAAGGGACAATTAGCACTACCCCTATCATGCAAACTCCTTTGAATGAGGAGAAAAATTGCAAAATGAGCAAGAAGGAAGGATCAAATTTAGGGACAAAAGCCTTCAATGTTCAATATGAAAGAGGCCAAAGCAAAAGGCCTAGACTCAATCCTGTGTCAGAGCAGGAAGACACCAATGGCACAGTTGAAATAACTAATTCTGAGGCAGAAAGGAGTAAAGGTAATATTCCTTTAGAGGAAATACAACCCCCATCATCCTCAGGAACCTAGATGATACAAAGACAGATGAGTGTAAAGGCCTCATCCTTTAGCAAGCCAGCAAACCAGGATAAAAGCATCAAAGACATTTTCAAAGAGACAAAAATGAAGAATCAAAGGTTGAAAGCTAAGACATATGCTCAAATTTTCAAACTTTCTACTCCAGGTCAGAGTAGATTGATGTCATCCTTTGACATCAAAGAGGGGAAGATGCAAGTGTCCTTCATTCAACCAACTGTGCAACAACCAAGGGCACCCACTGACGATAAGAAATTTGATTTTGAGGTGTTGGCCAGGGATATTCACCATGTTGACCAAATAGAGTTTAACAAGCAGGCTAGAGAAATGATCTAGTCCACCCTGACAGGGAAGTCCATAGTTGTTCATCAACTGCAAAGTTCCCTAAACAACATCTCAGCTTAGTATCAGCTTGAACATGCTTCATCACAAGCTAAGGATAACAGAATCAAGTCTTTGGAAGACTTGATCATAGAGATGGGACATGATCCCAAAGATATCAAAGCAATAGAGGAAAACAAAAGAATAAGGACATTGCTTCACTGAAGAAGCAACTAAAGATACCCTCCTTTCATCATCCACAAACACAGGAGGTGTTACAGTCTCAAACTTAGCATGAGGACTTAATGGATTTAGTTCTCAAGCTGAATGATCAGTTGAGGAGCACGGAGAAGGAATTGGATGCCTTGATCCAATTGAAGCAAGGTGTAGTAAGGACCACACCAACAACTATAATACCTACAGTGACTACTGTAGTACCATCTACATTGGCAGCCACATTGGCTCCAAAAACTCCTATAGTCACTTCCTTTCCCATCACCATTGTAGCATCTACATCAACAACTTCTACAACAACAACAGGTACAACAACAGATGAAATAGCCCAGCTTGTTCAAGCCATGGAAGAAATGTCTATTCAGTCAAATGAGATAAACAAGCTAAAGAAACAAGTGGCAAGCTTAGAAATAGACTATAAGTTTGCCAAGATTATGCAGAAAGAGGAGGAACATAAGGTTGCAAGGATAAAGGAAAATCTCAAGTTAATGGAAAGAGACTTGACACTATAGGAGCCATTTGGAAAAGCCAAGGAAAACTGTGGGCCAATATCATTGACTCTGTCAATGATATTTGGCCATCCATACAAGTCATATTCGCGCAGATTGATCCCATAAGATTAATAACAAAGGCTTTTGAGAAAGTGAAGATAAAATTAGGCAATAGTCCTAGAGATGCTACCAGGCTCATCCAGTTCTTAAATTCAAAGAACAAGTACCAACTACAGGAACCGGAAATTGAAGACAGAACTGCTACTATTATGGAGGTAAAGAAAGTCCTCACCAAGAGGGACCTTATGCATAAGTTAGAGGAAAAGAGAAAGGAAATGCAAGTAGCTGTTGACAGGTTCATGGCTAAGTTTGATAAGCTAATGGAAAAGGGATTACCTAATCCCTTAGTCATTCATGATAAACTTATGGAACTAGGAGATTACAATGACAAACTCAGGGATGTAGCAAGACAGCAAGTGGCTACTTCATAGGTTTCATGAGTACGAACAGGAAAGGTAATGTACAATGCTTTTGAAAATCTATTTTACATCTAGCATGAGGTAAAAAATATGTTTGTAAATAAGCCTTCATTTTCCAAATACACTGAGGCAGATGAAACTTACCAGAGAATGCTGAGTATCCAATTACCAATAGATCAAGAATGGGAAAAATTGACTGACTTACTATAGCAAAACACAGTTGAAGGTCAAACACATAGTCAATGAGGTAAAAGGGCATCTGAGTCAAAGGTTACAGGCTCAAAGAGTACCAGTATAGAAAAAAACAACATTTGGCCAGCACAAAGTATAGCAACCATAAACATCCAGCTAAACCAAAATAAAAGGGACATCAAGATTCAATTCAATAGCTATCTCTATCTTCCTATGTGAAGATATTTTGAATTTCCTAGATTAATTCCCAAGTTAGTTTGGGATATTTTGTAAAAACATTTTGTATAAATACTTCATAAATCGAAGTATGTAGGGCCGATTCTTATACTTTAAATATAATTTTGTTCAAAGAATGTAAAGCTTTTGTATCATTGACTGGGCCAGCATGCTGGATTGATGAATAAAGATCAAATATGTCAATGGATTCATGTGTAAAGTGGAGTACAAATGAGTAATTTTCTTGTGTTGTTTTATCTATCCTAAAGTTGTTTCATAATCTTAAGTGTTTCAGAAGTTTGAATGTTTTAACTTGAATATTATTTCAGAATTTTCTTAACTGCACTATGTCTTACTGTTATACATTCTTAATGTTTTCTCTTAAACTATGTTAGCTAGGGTATTCTTAACTACTCCTTAGCTTCTATAGTTTCTCCTCTGGTCTATAATAAGGGATTCTTAATTTCCCTTCACTCATGATTCATTTTTGTTCCCCCACCTTATTCTCGGTCTAAGGATTCTTGATTTCCCTCTCACCTCCGTTAAGACTCATTTCACCATTTAGTCCAAGGATTTTTACTCCACTCTACTATCTTGCCCCTTGAACATTCCTTTTAGTGAGTTAACTCCAGCTTTGCTACCCCTTCTTTGACTCCATTGCCCAATGGCCTAAAGGCATCAACCTATCTGCTTGCTTTAAGGATTCCACTACCAAATATTCATGCAAATAAAAAACCCCCATGAACTCTAGAACTAGCATAATATCTAAGCAAACATAGATAAATTATATAGGGAGAGGACTCTCTGAGCCATAGGTTAGCTAGAGCCTATGCATAAAATTTGGTTTGTGGTTACCTCGAAGCTTTCCCTTTTTCCAAAACTTCTAAGGAAAAATTTTGAGAGATAACAAGCAACAAGAGAATAAAAGGCAGTAGAAAAATTCTAAGAAGCAATAGCCGATAGTGCAGTAGAGGCTAAGAAGCAGCAATCGATAGTGCAACAAAAGGCTAAGCAGCAACAACAACAAGTAGTGCAACAGAAGAGGCCAAGGAAATTGTAAAGAAGAGTGCATGATAGCAATAGACTTTGTCCTAGAAGGAACATGAAGAGCCAGCAAAGGACCCATCCTTCTTAATGATAGAACCTTCGGAGGAAAAGGTAACATTTTTCAACAAAAGCCTTTTTATGGGAATTGTTTTTCTTGCAATAATGTTGGACATAAAGCCATAGACTATATATGGCATGCAAGGAAACAAGATGTGCTAGGTAGTAGCAACCCAAGAATGCACAAAAATGATAGGAGAAGGCTTGTTGGCCATGAGAGGAGTTTTTACAAAAGAGTTGTCAAAAAGAGTAACTCCTCTTCCCCATTCTTAAGCCATGTTGAATTCTAAAATTGTGGCAATCTCAGGCACAAGAGAGATGACTGCATAAATAAGAAGAAATGGCATTCTCCTCAGCATATGCATGTGAATATAGTAGTTTGGAATTTGAATACAAGGAGATAGAATGGAGTTGAGAGATATGCATTTGTCTTCAATACTTTGTGTCAACAAAGATAGGTGAATAGAGGAGGAAGAAAACAAAAGAATGATCCTTCTACTCTTGTAGGAGACCCCTCTATAAGGCAAAAAGACTCCAAATGTATTTAGGTGAAGAAAGAGGAGGTGAAAGAGAAGTTTTCTCTATTCATGCACAGTCAAGAGAAGACCCAAATAGGGGTAAAGAAGAAGAAAGATGGTAATTCTTTTGTCAGAACTCGACCTTTGAAGGTCTGGAGGAAGAAGGAGGATGATCTCCTCAAGGGGAGTAGATCCTCTGTTTCTCATCAGTGAAGGAAGAGAATGGCCTCAAGGGAGGCTGAATAAGTCAGATGTAGAAATCCAAAAGGAATAAATAGAAAGGTGCATCTGATTGTGAAGGTATGGTTGTGTTTTCTTGTTGATTACAAGAATAAATTGATTTCTTTTGAATGTATCATCATTTAAAAGGAGTGCTCTAGCATAAGGAGTACACAACAATATATTATGTTATGGGAAGAAGACGAGCTACAGTGGAAGTGTGTAATGACAAGAAGCTTAGAGTCAATTCAAGTCCACAAGATCAGTCCCCATAGAGAGAAGAGAAAGATGTTGCAGGAGATTAAGGAGCATTGGCTCAATGGGAGCTTATTTGATAAACAGTATTGGGCTACAATGGGTATCCTTAGAAAGGGACATTGCTAAGAAAATGAAAGGTTTGCATCTTCGGTGAAATACCCTTATTTCATTTAAGTTGTGAGTTTGATTATGCATAGTAGTCTTGTGTTCATGAAACACAATTGGTTTAAGATTTCAATGTCCTTTTTTAATTAAGCATCAATAATGGGAATTGATTGTTTGGGCTCATGTGGAGTAACCTTGTGTGCAAATGGACATTTATTTCAAAGAGAAAGTATTAGAGTTTTCCTCATACATGGTTCCATTTGTATAATTTCTTTTGGTGCAATTGGTATTAGTTGAACAATAGCCCCTGTTATAGAAATATGATCTCAAGGGGGGAAGTGGACGTGCTCAAATCATGTAAGCATAGTCTCGGAAGTAGTAGCAGTAGTGAAGTATGAGCTGGAATGCATCATCATTAATTGGTATTAGTAATAGCATAAATATGATGAGAAGTTTAATTGGTATAATTTTCTTTTAATTGGTACAAAAGATGCATTAGTGGAGAGAGTACTCAGCTAGTATCCATAAGGTGTAAAAAACTGGAGGCATTCAAATGAAAGGCAGTATATGTTAAGGGGGAGCATATAAAATATGCCTAGTTTATGGAGTAGCAGTAGCGACAACCCTGGTAGAGATGTCTGTGAAGCATAATGCACATCTCAGTAGCTAGACTCTGGTCTAAATAGTCGATGATTGGATGGGGAGAGAAAGGCAGCTTGTAGCTCCTTTGCCATTGATGTTAAAGGGGGAGAGAATTATGGAGAAGTTGTGATGACCTATGCAGAATAAAGAAGGTGATTTGTGTCTCATGCAATGATATGTGTGGAAGTAGCATGAGGTTTGGCCATCACATCAATAGAAGGATGGAGTGTTTCCATCAATGCCAAAGGGAGAGATTGTCAGGTAATTGGCATTATCTGGATTTCCAGTGACCTACTGAAGGCTCTGCAAGTGTGTTGGCATTGATGTCAATGGTCATGCTAGGAATATGTGTTGGGCATTTGGAATTTCCTAATTGTAGGCAACAGTGTTGGCATTGATGTCAACCAAAATAGCTTGGATGCTTGTTGCGACACATGTTGGCAGTGATGGCCCAAAAGGAATATCATGATAGTTGTGGTATTCATGTAGAGAATCATCACAGTAGCAGGATTATTGTAGAAGCCATCAAATCATGATTATAGTGATGGACCAGATGGAATTCCATGGTAGCTGCAGGCTTCATGTAGAGGATCACCTTGGTGGTTGTGAGTTCAGCTGTATGGAAAGTTAAGGAGCAGAATAATGTTAAAGAACTTGGATCCATCTTAGAGGTAGTATATGGGCTCAAAGACTACATTAGACCCTCTTGATTGGAAAGTGCTATGGAATATCTTTCCAATGATATGTGGAAGTCCAACAATGTACTCCTGGATCAAAATATATGGTATGTTGAAGTTCAAGGATTGAAGCCTTAGGAAGGAATATCAGAGATTGCATATCGAAGGCCTAGATATATTGGTGATCACAAAATCATAGCATCAGCGATATCGGTGATCGCATATTAGCATATTGGAGATCGGTGGATCAACATATCATAGTATCGGTGGTTGGAGAATCAAAACTTCTAAACGTGAGAACCTTTTAAAACTTGCAATATGGGTGAAGTCTCTATATTGTTAAAAGATGTTGGGAATGTTGATAAAGGATTAACAAAGTATTTCATCACAAAACCAAAGGTGGGCAAGCCCTTTTCTCTCTCCTCCACCAAGACATGTGGTGGGATATGATTTGCTCCAATAAGGGCACATGGTTGCATGTAATTGGCTCTGATAAGGACACATGGTAGCATTTGGTTGGCTCTCATAAGGTATAATGGTAGCTGACACCATCATGATGTGGCAGTATGGAAGGAAACATGGAAGGAAATTTTGAATTTTTAAGGAGAATAAGTGGAAAATCTTGGCGACAAGTGTGACCACTCATGAGTCACAATGTGGCAATGATGACATCATATTGGAAGTCGGCCATTAGAGGATTGAGGATATTGGAACTTTATAATAGTTGGTTATTGAAAATCTCTAATAAATAGGCTCTGATGTGTTGGCACTTGGTCAAGGAAACTAATAAAGCCAAGTGCATAGAGCGAGGCTTAGCAGCTAAGTGCTATGGAGCATATGGGAGGTTGGAGATTTCAGAACTCTGCTTTAAATGAATTTTGGAAAATGTTAGGATATTAGAAGCTTTCAATGTTGTTGGTGCTTGGTCGTGGAACCCAGAAAACCAAGGGCGAAGAGCAATAACATGAGGGGAAAGGCCCCCGACAAGATGCTAAAGGACCTAGCACCTATGTGCTATATCGATGGTCACAGATAGCGGTCCTATGGGGGAGATGTGATAAGGAGCTAAGTAGAAGGTGCTAAAGGCCAATCAGAATATTGTAATATCATAACATCTTCTTAATAGAGTTATGAGGTGTTTGGGTTTCGATATTACACTATTATGTAAAATCTATGATATAACAACATAGACTATTAAAGGTTGGATGAGTCGAAAATTGAAGAGTAAATTAATGCAGAGGAGTTGGTCACTGGAATAAATGGTTATTTTCAAATATCAACAAAAAACTCTGAGAGACAGCAACAAGGATAATGGTCCACAGAGAATCCATGTTGAAGTACATCCAAGTCATGTGAAACCATGAATAAGCATGGAGAGCCTCATTGATAGGAGTTTTGTTCACATAGAGGACTGCGCTTGGTTGGAGTGTGGAGGTCGACTCATAATTCATTATCAGTGTGGAGAAATAGTCAAGTGTCCATTCTCATGGTTAATGAAATTCCAGAGACCAAGTCAGAAACCACAGCTAAGTGGTAGAGCTATGTCGAGGTACACTCACATAGTGTGGATGCAAGAAAGAGTGGTAGCATCGATCAAGGGAAAGCAGAGAACAAAACCAAGGAGCTTAGATGAGAAAATCTCTAAGATTGTGTACTGTTGTGTAAGGATGAGTGAGAGGATGTTCTACAAAGAGAGGCCGAGAGTTCCTATGCAGAGGTAGGTCACCTCAAGAGAAGTTGTGTTACTATGAGTAAGGTTGAAGGTGCCTGTACAGAGAAAGAAGGCTGAGATATAATTGTATGCAGTTGAAGACAACAGAGAAGAGAGGATTGTGTGGCTTGGTTGAGCTGGTGAGTGTTGTGCATGAAACAAAATGTAGGTGCAGATCATGCAAAGGTCTGAGAACATTAGAGCGTTGCGAGGAGATGTGATGAGTGATTGTTGTTGATCATATCAATGTGCTTCTACAGAGTGCATAGAGCAAGAAGAGGTGTAGAGAGTGTTGTGTGGGCCAAGGGATATGAAGAGTAGAGCTGATATTAGGTAGAGTGGCTGCCAAATTATAGAGACATTCAGTTCCTATTGGAGTGTTTGTTGGAGCCTACATACCGGAAGTTTGTGCTTCCATCTCTAGTGGGTGCTTGAGAATGCTTGCGGGTTGGTGCCTCCTGTAATTTGGTGCTTGCATAAATCCAAGGAACTACAAGTTGGTGCTTGCAACAAATCCATAAAGTTAGTGCTTCACATGGTGCTTCTCATAAATTGGACAGAGATCTACGAAAAGAGGGAGTTGATGCTTCCTGCTAGTGGGTTCTAGCAAAAAAATAAATGGATTTGATGCTTCCTATGAGTGGTGTCTCATAAAATATAGATTGATGTAATAGAGTAGGTGCTCTTATTTTACATCAATAAGAACAACAACCATTGGTGGTTTTTTCATGAACGAGTTTCCATGTAAAAACTTGTGTCTCATGTGTATGATGCTCATGGTGTTTGCTTGTGTGCGTTGGGAACAACCCAACTTGGCCTAGATTTTGGCAAATACTTCGAATTTTGTGGGGTGGAGCGTGCAATGGAGTAGAATAGCACATTTTGAGGAATTAAAGATACCGCGCGGTGTCGTAAGCGCTTTGGGTTGGGGGAATCACCTCCTTTTTGTAAAATCACATGATTTTTTAAGGGATCAATGGTTTTGGGGCCATAGTTTCTTGTTTTAGGGATTCCATGGTATTTGGTCCATGATATTTTGATGATGTAACCCTACAATGTAATAATATGCATAGGGTAAAATAGTAACAAGAGAAATCGATCAATTAATCATTTTTTATCTAGATCAGTGTTATGGGTGAATTATTATGATGTATAATTTGGTAGAAAAGGAGAGCCTATGTAGCTAAGTGCACAGAGGCCTAGAGAAGAGTCTACAATTGAGTATGCAGATAGCCTGCAACTTAGTGTGCAGGCCAGGAACTTGTTTTTGTACAAAGATTCATTATATTAAGAAACAGTTCTTATGGACATAGCCCTACACTCGGGTGAACCATGTTAATTTGGTGTTTTGATGTGTCTATTTTCTTATTATCTGTTGTAGAGTAGTAGTTATTACAATTGCATTTTGCTTCAACACAGCGATGGTTTATGGTTTCATATAGAATGTTTAAGTAATTAATCTAATGTGGTGAAGTGATTTATAAATGCTAAGAATAAGATAACATAATAATACCACATCTCCTAATCCTTCAAGGCTGTAGAAACCTTATTTTGCATCCTCCCATAGTCACTTCAGGTGAGACTCTGATTTGCTTGCAAGTTGCTTCCAAGAGGGCTAGTGATCAAGGGTTTTGTTGGTGCGCAATATATAATGAAATTGGGTTAGCCCAAATCAAGCGAACAATATGTAGATTTCATATTTCTTCCATATTATATGTTGTTGCTAACTATGTGGATGATTGCCAAGTTTGAATAAGAAAATAAAATTGGAATAAAGAGTTAAAAATTAGCCTTAATATTGATTCACCTCTCTCTTAGTATTAACATCGTTTCCAATAGTATCAATATATATTCTCTCCAACCATAAATGATGAGGTCCTTTGGAATGCAACCTCAATGTTCAAGTTAATAATTTTTCATTTCAATCGTCAATGACCAACATATAACCAACCACATTATAAATTATCCTTTTATGAAAGAGAATTGGTCCAATAATGACCAATTTAACATAACCATCATAACTAATAAAACATATTGGACCACTCCAAATTTCCCAATCAACATTAATGGAGTATAATCAATGTCCAATAGACATTAATCAAATCAATAATAGTGACTAATTGTAATGCCATATGTCGTAGAGATCTGCACATGTTCTATTCCTGTGAATTTTTTAGTGTTCCTATGAAATAAAGACAAGTATCTAAGTTGACATTAAGGATAACATATAACTATAATTCCATCATCTAACTATTCAAATCTCTATTTACATAGTTTTACATTTTTTCCCAATCCCTGAGAATTGGGTTTCTAAAAGATTCATCACATCAAGCTCTAGATATTACACTCTGGTTAGTGATTCATTAAAACTCCTTGGAATATTGGCATAAGAATTACATACAAAATTGACAACAATTTCATAACAAGTAATTTTTTTATCAAATATAATATTATGATACTATAAGGACAATATTATGATGATATATGTTTATAGGTATGATGTTAACGTGATGCACAACAACACCAACATGATGCATATAACTTCAAAAAAATTATAGCAACACATTAACAATGTAAACGCAATTAAATTATGGTGCACCTTGCATGGGATAATTAGGACTCTAATAAATACTAATATTAAGGTTTGGCATATATTCCTTCTCATAAATGAGGAATAACAAATAGCTAATGTGGCTCATAGGGAATGACTTGACTTAGAGCTTGAGGCATATTATTTTTGGTCAAAGCTGATCAAATTTCACGAGCCATTTTATGTGGTCAAATTTTGTTCACATTCTCAAGGATTGAATTTGAGACTTTGTCACTAGCGTAATCAATGGTAGTAACTATATATAAATGACAACAATTTCATAGAAGTATAAGAGAGGAGTTAAGAAAGTAATGAAGCCACGTGTCGGAATGTATATAGGACCATCATCTCACTAGCATATAACCTTTGGGAGGATAATCAATGCCCTCATTTGTCAAGAAAATGTTAATCGTAAAATGATAGGAGTAGCCTTAGTGGGAGATAAACTAGATATATGATTAATAATTGGAAAGCATGCAAGAACCACCCAATCTAATCCTATGTTTTATGTTCAAAGGAAAACCTATGTGAAGAGGATCATACATATCCTCTAAAGAATGATAATAGTCCAATGGTATGAAAAGAACAAGTAAAGGAATTAATAGTGAAAGCTAAGATGAAGGGACCATAATCAAACGAATGAGATGAAGGGGTCAAATTGTGTAAAAATAAAAAATAAATAAAATTAAATAAATAAAATAAAATTATGATTTAAAATAAAATTGAGGTAAAATAGTTAGTTTATTGTTCATAATTTTTGGATATATATATATATTTTGAAGTGCAAATTTATTTTAAGGTGAAAAGTGATAATCTCTTGGGACTTGGTAAATCCAAATTTAAAAGGGATCTAAACTAGTTAAATAATGAATAAAATAATAAAATAAAATATATAATTTAATATACAACATTTTTAATAAAATAAAAAAAAATATTTATGTTGTTAAATACTAATAAAATGGTAAGTAAAAAGTAATTATAATATATAACAATGAAATTATTCAACATAATTATATCATTTTATTTAATAGCACAATACATTAATAAATGTGGCTCGATTACAACTGATAGGCATTATCATCACATGCATATACATTACAAATGTGGTTGAATATATGCTGATAGGAATTAATGGTATGGATTACTATTAAATTAATAAATATATAATTAATATAATATTATTATATAAAAATAATTATGTTTTCTAATTTATTCTTATATAATATAATTATGATAATAATTATATTCTATTATAATAATATGACAATATTATTGATATTATCAATAATATTATAAACCAAAGGGATTATTGATATTATAAACCAAAGAGATTATTGATACTATAAATCCAAGGGATTAATAAACCCAAGCAATTATTAATATTATAAGCCCAAAGAATTATTATTATAGACACAAGTTTTCCTAGAGAGGATTGATAAACCCTAAGTTTGGAAGAAGCACGGGGTCAACACAACATGGGGTAAATCGAACCAGTGCAGTCTAATAAAGACTTAAAGAAATCTTGAATGAATCTAACTGGCATATCTAAAATGTGACAAGCACAAAAGAATCAATAAAATGAGCATTGCATCGCTATTCACCTTTGGGAAGAAAATACCTTGGTTCATCCTTACACAGGATAAATGAAGGTACCCAATCTATTGCTACCATATATAGGTAGGAAAAGAAAGGGCGACCTTTTTTATAACCCTATTTTCCACTCCATATTGAAAATGCAGCAAGAAAATCTCAGTTTGACTTTGCCTTGGTCAAACTAGAGAAAATTCGAATTTCAATTTCAGAAAAAATCTTGGACGTGGTTAACTGAGGTGACATGGCACTTGTCACTCAGTCAAATCAGATAATTCGATTTGGGGAATCTTGATTTGATTTCAGTATGTTTAATTTCTAATTTGTAGCAATCTATTTCAGTTAATTTGAGTTATTAGAAATTAAACTAGTTCTAACTATTAGAAGAACTGGTGGAGGTTAAGTTGTGGAAGAGGAACTTCATCTGCACTCAGTGATCAACTAGTTAACTAATAAATCAACCCAAAATAATTGTTATATGCATATAATTCGAGTTACCCATTTGAGATGGAGATTTCAAGGAAGTGTACTATCAGTTGTAGCATATTCCAATGTTTACAAGTGTTGCATGCAGTCAAAGGAATGACCTAGAGGAATTGCACAATTCAATAGTGGGAAATTCCTAAATAATAGGGGTCAATTTCCCAGAGGAGCAGTGTATGGAAATAGCAGCTTGGAAGGATTGAAAATTAGCTAAGTGTTGGCAAAAGTTAGTCAGTCAGGAAGAGGGATAGACTATACACTTGTAGGGTGTGTTCAAGCTTGAGCAAGCATATGAATTTCATCTCTATTCTCTGATTGATGCAAATAGATAGTAAGTGGTTTTGAGTAGTTTATTTCCCCTATATAAATATCTGTGCATGTCTAATGTTTCCTTTTGCATGTTTATGATTTGTGTTCTATATGGTGAATAACTTTTGCAGATTAGTAGATTAGCTTCAAGTCTTGTGATTTAGTTAATTTCATGAGTAGTTTTGAATCTATACATTAATTTCTACATGGTATCAGAGCTCGAATCAAGGTACAATAGAGATTTCGAAGTTGTCATTGTAGGAGGATCAAATTTGAAGATTAGTGTGCGGGTTTTCTATAGGATTGAGAAGATGGATTTCAATGGACTCAGGTAAGAGTATGCCTTGGAAGGCACCTCAAACTTTGTTGCATGGAAGGACCGCATGGAGGCAATATTAGATGACAATGGGTTGCTAGAATACATCAGTATAGATGTTGAAAAACCCCAAGCATTGGATGCCCAGAATATTTCTCAATTGAAGAAAGATGTGGCCAAGATGAGCAGAATCATATTGGAGGGAGCACAAGATCATATTGTCTCGAATCTACAGAGAAAAGAGACTTAGTTAAAGAAGTGGAAAGAACTCACTAAATTGTTCAAGAATAGTAGTGACCATAGGAAGTTGGCACTCAAGGAAAAGCTTCGAAGTATCATGATGCAAAAGAATGACAAAATTTTGCAGTATCTGAGTGAGTTTACACAGTGTCGTGATGAACTTTTTGCGGTCAATGTTAATGTCCCCGAAGAAGACTTGGTAGCTCTAGCCCTTTTGGGCCTTCCCAAGAGCTGGCATAACCATCAAGATTCGGTAAATGGTAGGGAGAAACTACCAAGTTGGGAGTGCTTGTGGTCCAACCTAGTACAGGAGGAAATAAGGCAGAATACCATACAAATGACTTCATCCAAGGGAGACGATGAGGAAAATTGTGCCTTGAATAGAAAGGAAAAGAAGGGAAAATACAAGAAATCCAAATCCAAAGCAGAATCTAGTTAAGGGGGTAAGAAGAAAGACTAGTCTAGAATCAAGTATTTTCACCGTCATGAATTCGAGAATTATGCCATGAAGTTTACACATAAGAAGACAAGTAGGAAGACCTTGGGAGGAGTAACAAGTGAAGATTTGGCTTCACGGTTCGAGCTTTACTTTACTCTCATTACATGCATGGCCAACACAGTAATGGGAAGTGTGTGGTGCTTGGTCATCTTTTCCTTGTTCCATATGACGGGGAATATAGACTTTTCAGTGATTTGGAGGACAAGGATCTCCAAAATCACATTGAGATGGGATTTGATGGAAGTTACAATGGGACTGGGATTGGTATAGTCACCTTTTAGAGGGAGTCAAGCTCCCCTCTAACACTCAAGGATGTGATGTTTGTTCCAAGTCTAAGGAAAAGTCTTGTCTCCATTGTAGTTTTGGAAGATCATGGTTATGATGTGGTCTTGAGTGAAGGAAAGGAATTCTAAATATAGATAGCCATGAGACATTTCAAGAAGATATGGGTTCATGTGAAGAACCTCAACAAGCTAGATGTGGAGTATTGTGTTGCATTAAGCACAAAGGAGGAGAAGGTGTAGAGCCACGATGTACGTGAACTTTGGCATAGAATTATTGGGCATTTGCATCATGGTAGTTTGAAGATCATGCAGCAAATAATCGCAAACCTCCCCAAAGGATCACTAGAGTAGTAGGGTACATGCAAAGGGTGTACCTTGGAGAAGTACACAAAAGTCGCTTTCCATGATCGGGATAGTACAACACATGCAGTCCTTGAAAAGATCCACTTTGATGTCTATGGACCTTTCTCGATAGCCTCCACTACCAGGCACAACTATTTTGTCATCTTTATTGATGAATTTTCACAAAAGTGTTGGATCTCCTTCATGTGGAAGAAGGATGAGACTTTCTCCAAGTTCTTAGAGTTCAAGGCACTGGTGGATAAATAAAGAGGCAAGAAGGTGAAGGCTCTTGGGAGATATATTGATGGTGAGAATGTGTCAAATGAGTTTAAAAAAAATTATGCAAAAGAAGGAATTTGATGAGAGTTGACAATTCCCCACAACCCATAGTAGAATGGGGTGGTTGACAGGAAGAACTATTGCATTATGGGAGATGCACACAAAATTTTGCATGACCAAATCCTACCTCTTTAGTTGTGGGTTGAAGCATGCAACACAACAGTCTATTTGCATAATAGGAGTCATCATCAGATTCTTAGCATGATCACACTAGAGGAGCATTTCTCAGGAAGGAAGTTGGATGTGTCACACTTCAGTATATTTGGAACCTCTATCTACTTCCATGTATCCAAAGAATCAAGGAAGAAGTTAGAGCTCATAGTAGAATTGGGGGTATTTTTGGGCTACACAGAAACTCCCCATAACTACATTGTGTTCTTGTAATCCTTCAGAATGACAGTTGTGTTTAGGGATGAAAAATCTGATGAAGACAAATCCATTTGGTGCTCTCTTGAGAGGGAGCTTCAGATCCCAGTTGAGGACGAGATTTTAGCTCAAAAGGAGGAGCCTTAGGATGTTGTGGAGCAGCCACAAGTTGAGGAGAAAAGAGTGGAGACATCCACTCAAGTAGAACCATCCAGAGAAGGAAGGAAGAGAACTAGGGAATCTGAGAGACTTGTGCATGATGTGAGGTAAAATGTGGGTGTTACTTCAAATTAGCACAGGTAGAGAAGGTCACTAGATCGGTACATTGGATACATGGCTCTAATGACTAAGCTAGTAGAGACAGAGCCATCCTCTTTTGAGGAAGCAATAGAGAAACCAGTATGGGTTGATGCAATGGTGAAGGAGTAAAAATCCATTGTAAAGAACAATGTTTGGGAAGTGGTCCCAAGATAAGCATACAAATTGGTTGTGGGCTCAATATGGATCTTCAATGCGAATGATGAGTAGATGGAAGCATAGAAAAGTACAAGGCCATTTTTTTGGCCAAGGGGTACTTTCAAGTTGAGGGGATTGGCTATGAGGATAAATTTCCTCCTATAGCAAGGTACTCATCCATCACATCAATCCTCACTATGGGTGTACATATGTGGTGGAAGATCCACCAGATGGATGTGAAAATAGCATTCCTCAATGGATTTATTGAGGAGGAGGCATAGATCGAGCAACCAGAAGACTTCGAGACTTTTTATCGAGATTCTCATGTGTGCAAACTCAAGAAAGAGTTGTATGGTCTCAAGAAACCACCTCGTGCTTGGTACATGAGGATCAATAGCTATCTAATTGGTTTAGGCTTCACCAAAAGTGAAGTGGATGAAAACCTCTATCATATTTTGGTAGAAGGAAAGTAGTTTATTATTATTTTATATGTTGATGACTTGATTTTGACTGGTGATGAGCAGTTGATTAGACCTTGCAAGGAGGACCTTCCAATAGAGTTTGAGATGCATGACATGGGCATTATGAACTACATCCTCATATTAGAAGTATAGCAAGATGATGGGGATTTTTTTGTCTCTCAAGGAAAGTATGCTAATCCGATACTTTAGAGGTTCTGCATGGATAGGTGCAAACACATGGAGACTCCTCTATCGACCAATTGGAGGAAGCATGATGCCACTTTAGGTGAGGAAGTGGATACATCTATTTACCAATAGTTTTTGGGTTCACTCATGTATCTTGTGAACACATGACTAGATATGTGCTTTGTAGTCAACCATCTGTTGAGCCCTGAACTTGCATCTTTCCTACACATTTTTCTAGCTTCTTTCCATTTACCTAGACCTCCTAAGCTATCAACATCATTGCATATTAGTCATAAAAGAGCATTTAAAGTGGTTTTTTGACTATTTCCTTGTGTTTGCTATTTGAAATAGAATTTTTCTTATGAGCTGTGGAATCTTGTCACTTTCTGCAGCTGGTTCAACTTTCTACAACCGTTCAGGTTGCAGGTGTCACGAGGCAAAGCAAGCCACATGGGTAAGTTGGAAATGACCTGGACATGGGTCAAGTCCTATTGGTCCAGTTGGATTCATCAAAGAAGATTGTGGTTAACAGTGGTCAAGCGGTGGTCAAACAAGAGAGTCCTATGGCATCAGGACTCTGTTTTCAAGCACGTGAAGACTTTCGTGGTCGTTTCTAGATCTTTGGAGGCACGCTGACACCTGTAGGCTAACCACGATGTGGATCCAACAGCCGCTTTCAATAGATTGCTTAATCTCGGCGACCATGATGCTAAATCCATGGAATTTGTTTTTCACGTGTCCTCTGTTCACGTAGTTTTCCAGAAAAACAGTTATGAAACCTTTGTTATAAATAACACATTCCTATACGCATAATAGCTAGTTTTTCAAATGTAATTTTTGTTGTTAATAACTCACTGTGTCGTGAAATTAGTTTATTGTTGTAACTATGTTTTGAGATACATATAAGAAGACTCTGTTCTACATGCTTGCGTAAACATGATTTTGGATTGATAGCTTGTTGGCTGAGGTTGTGCAGAGGGCCCCTGCACACTGAGGTTTCGTTTCCATTGTTGATGTGTAGTCTTTATGCATCGTTTCTTTATTCTCACTACATATGTTTTATAGTTATTCACTTGTGTGAATATTTCTAACATTTCACTGTTGTTCATGATTTTACAAGCTTTGTATAACGCTGATCAGTGTGTGCATGTTTCAGGATAGAGTAGGCAACCCGGGCATTTGTATATAATTTTCATAATAAATAGTGATATGGAATTGATCCTCTGTTGATTTTGCTTTTCTTAGACTCTTTTAATTCCAGTTCTATTTTGTTGAGTTCAGTTTTGTTCATTTGCTTTGTTAAGTTAGTTAGAAATCAACTTGCTCATTTCATTGATAGTTACCTCCGAAAGCCATAGCGAGACTAATTGGCAAGAGATTGAAATATGAATGTTGTGATTTGATTTTAGTTTACTTTTCTGCAATTAGATAATTGGATTGCTCATTTCATTAACAGTTACCTCTGAAAGCCATAGCGAGACTAACTAGCAAGGGATTGAAATATGAATGTTGTGATTTGATTTTAGTTTACTTTTCTGCAATTAGATAATTGGATTGCTCATTTCATTAACAGTTACCTCTGAAAGCCAAGACTAACTGGCAAGGGATTCAAATATGAATGTTGTGATTTGACTTTAGTTTACTTTTCTACACTTAGATAATTGGACTGCTCATTTCATTGACGGTTACCTCCGAAAGCCATAGCTAGATTAACTGGCGAGGGATCGAAATATGGATGATGTAATTTGATTTTAGTTTTACTTTCTTGCAATTTTTTATTTCCTTGAGTGCAGTAGCTTAAATCAATTTTCTGTATTTAGATAGCAGGAGAGATGATAGTTTCATAATCAGTAGTTTATTAATTACTTGTTTTAATTAGCAGCATCTTTTAATTCTTGATTCAAGTGTTATTTTTCACTAGTATGTTCTAAGACCTTCTGAAGTGTTAAGTTTTGGGAACCCTTATAAAGGACATAATTGCCTTAAAACTTCTAACCATACTTGCCTTGTAGAAATTCAGGAATAGGAATTCCATAAACAAAGATAAAAACCCCCAAAACAACATAAAAATAAAAAATGACAAAAGTAAGAAATAGGTTATCTTTCACATATAGTGCACCACACTTCGTTAGCTTACGAATCCCGGATTGACAATTAATGTAGCAATTTAGGACACACTAAATTGACCAAACATTTTGGCGTCGTTGCCGGGGAAGTCTAACTAGGTAGCCAATTTCTTAAAAAAACAACAACAATAAAAAGAAGGGAAAAATTGATAACTTCTTGAAGTATGCTCTCCTCTTGCACCTAGTGTGATCTGGAGGATCAGAAAAGAGAATTATTAGTTCAATAATTTCTTAAGTATGCTCTCTTCTTGTACCTAGTGTGATCTAGAAGATTAGAAAGAGAATTATTAGCCCAACTTGAGGAAAAAAATGACATGCATAGAGCAAGAGATTCTAGGGGAAGGTTTATAGCTAGAGCCAAGAGTTCGATTTTCACAACTCTAGCTTCTTCAAGGCATAGACAAGATTCACCACCATCTACTCCTAGCCTTAAGATCCATGGAATTCTAGGAGTAGCAGCTGAATTAGAGGATTCTCCTACACTATCTACCAAACCTCATCTAGAAGAAGACCCTT
>APFE031452336.1:242236-253681 GCA_000404065.3 Pinus taeda | reverse complement strand
ATTACTGTGTTGGATAGACCAGGGAAACAAAATACAGTAGCTGATTTCTTGTCTAGGATTCAGAATACTAAAGAAGATTCTCCTGTAGAGGATAAGTTTCCTGATGAATATTTATTTGCAGTAACTACTAAGACCCCTTGCTATGCAGATATTGCTAACTATTTGGTTACAGGGAAACTACCTCCACATCTATTTCCTAGTGAAATAAGAAAGATTATTCAGGAGAGTTCAAAATATTCATGGATTTCTAACGAATTGTTTAAAACAGGGCCAGATCTTGTGATCAAAACATGTGTTAGGGAAGATGAAATGCCTAATATCCTCAAGGCATGTCATGATGAGCCATGCGGTGGACACTTTGCTGACAAAGGACAACCTATAAAATCCTCTCTTTAGGATATTATTGGCCTTTCCTCTTTAAAGATGCAAAACAATATGTCAAAAGGTGTGACAATTGCCAAAGAGTAGGGAAACCTACCCTTTTAAATGAAATTCCATTGCAACGATAGGTACTCATCGAACCCTTTGAAAAATTGGCTTTAGATTTCATTGGGACTATTAAGCCGCCATCTAAGAAAAATAAGTATATATTGGTATGTACTAATTATGTCACTAAATGGGTAGAAGCCAAAGCATTATTTTCTGCTACTGAAAATTCAGTTATTAATTTTCTTTATGAGGATATTCTTACTCACTTTGGTGTTCCAAGAGAAATTGTGACAGATCAGGGAAGTCAATTCACATCCAATTTGGTGGAGAAGGTGATGGAAGAATACAAAATCAAGCACAGAAGATCTACTCCTTATCATCCGCAAGCAAATGGTCAAGTGGAGTCTACAAACAAAGTTCACGAAAGTATCATCACCAAAACAGTTCATCTACATAGAAGAGATTGGGCAGAAAGGCTTCCTGAAGCCTTGTGGGCCTACAGAACTACATGGAGAAATACAACAGGACATTCTCTCTATGAACTTGTTTATGGGAAAGAAGTCCTGCTCCCCATTGAGTTCCAAGTCAAAACCTTCAAGATGGCAGTTCAGTTGGGGGTGGATCTATCAGAAGCCCAAAAGCATAGAATGGAGCAGTTGAATGAGTTAGATGAGATCAGACAAGAAGCAATCATAAGAACTGATCTAGTTCAATATCAAAGAGCTAAGTGGCATGACAAATACATCAAAGAGAAAAAGTTTCAAGAAGGAGATTGGGCATTGCTATTTGATTCCAAGTTTAAAGACTTCAGAGGAAAATTTCATACTCATTGGCTTAGGCCATATGAGATTGACAAAGTTTTTAGCAATGGAGCGGTAAGAATCAAAACCATTGATGAATTTCAAACTCCTCTTATTGTGAATGGTCACCGATTAAAGATCTATCATAAGCCACTCTCAAAAGAGGAATTTTTCAAAATCTTTCAAGATAATTCTACAATAAGGCTAGTGAAGAAGAATCCTTCTTCTTCACCAACCTAGCCTTTGTTCTTTTCTATTCTAAAAATAAAAATAAAAAATGTATAAGCATGAAAACCAATCACTGATTGGAAGTCTTATACAGAAACTACAGGGCGAAAATCAGGAACTCCTAACGCCCTATATTTTCCAAAAAAAAATCCCTCTCTTTCTCATTTTCATTCCACTCCACTTCATTTTCATTCCACTCCACTTCATTTCATTCCACTCCATTTCATTCATCTCATTTCATTCCACCAATAAAAGTTTTTATGACCATTTTCATTCATTCAATCATCATTCATCCGTCTCATTTAGTCATATGATCGTTCAGTCAGTTTCCGCAGCTGAATCCAATTTCCGCAGCTGCAAACTGATTCCGCAGCTAGTTGTGTTTTCACAGCTAGCACCCTGTCATTCAACATTGGCAGTTAGATAATAGGAAAAAATAATAAAAATCAAATGCAGGTATGACCGAGGACATATTATGAAGACATGGGGCACATAAAGGCATCAACAAGAGGCAGCTAATCAAAGGTTATGGACAACAAGTGGCAAAAATTCCAAGGTATGAGTAGAAATTTATTTCAAATGGCATTCAAAACACATTTTTGCATAGTTATTAAATCACAAGCTCCATTATATGCAATGATTGGCGTGATAGCTGTCATAACCATTCCACGAAATTCCTCCACAAACCATGCATTTAGTTTTCCAACGGCCTCATGATTAATCCTCGAATTTAACTCGTGTTTGGCTGCATTTCTACACTCCACTTGTAATTATGGGACGTGGCCAATTTGATTATGGCTCTCCTCCATCGCATAAATTTCGTAGCCATTTCATGAATGTGTTTATGTCTACCCCACAGTCGTCCATTTTAAAAATTCTGCCGTCACTCCCCTACTATTTTATTGAAGCCACGACTACATTACCACCTCGTTCACATAAGTCTCTGCTCCATTCCATGAATTCACTTCTGCTACCTGTCCTCTGTTTTCCGCTTACAGTCACTGGTTTTCTCCATAAACCCTGTTCACTCCCACTAATACAGCCGTCTCACCTCCGCTAAACCCTTCTCGCACAGAGGAATTGTTAGAACAAAAGGAAAGAATGGGTATGTTGTTGAAGGCAAAACCGGAAGGGCCTAAGTTTATGGAGGGGTACCTGCAAGTAAAGAACATATTGAAAAAGGCACGATGGCTTTGGTTTATTAAAAAGTTCAAAGGCTATAATAAGGAGATTAAAAAGGTTTTTGCAAGGTCTTTTAATGGTCTGGAGGTGGAAATTGGGGACCTCAAGTTTACAGTTACCGAGGCATCCATAGCAACTGCTACAGAACTCCCTCAGGAGGGAGAACACTGGTTCAAGAACAAGAGCTTTGACGAGAAGGCTTGGAGGGTTATCATACACAATCCAGGTATGGATGTAACTATATTTAAACGAGGAATTCCTGTCTATGCTTTAGAAGAGAAGTGGGCCATTTTACTGTTGATTATTCAAAAGTTCATTATGTGTGAAGGCCGTTTTGGAGCAATGTATATGTATCATACTCGACTATTGATGAACTTTTTAGAGAAGAAAACCCTAAATATGGCTTACTTTTTATTACTAAGCTTGAAAAATATGTGCACAACCATCCAAAAGAATATAGAGGACATAGAACCCCACTTGTATCATCACGGGCTGGTGAAAATTTTAATTGAAGACCAATTGAAGAAAAAGAGGGATACCTGGGAACGGTTTTTGGTGAGAAACTATTTTCAAGATCCACCTGAAATTCTTGAGAGTAGTACAACAAGAAAGAGTAGGAAAAAAGAAACTAATTTGAGAATTCAAGACACTTCTAAAGAAATTAATCAAGAAGATAAGCTACCTGAAAAAATGGAGGAAAGAACCAAGGATAAAAAAGCAAAGAAAATTGAAAGGGAAAAGAAAAATAGAGGATGTCTACCAATCACCAGAACCTTCCTTAGAAGAGGACCACCAAACACTGTCTAAAAGGCTAACTCACCTTCAAGGATAATCAACTGCAGCCAGGAAGAAAGAAAAATAAAAACAGAGTATGGAGGAAGAGGGCACTAGCCCACAACATTTAAGGAGAAGCATCAGGCTTAGAGGAAAGTGGAGAAAAGAACAAACAAAAGGGCCCCATTTTATTGACTTAGGAGGGGGAACACCGGAACAACCTCCAGCTAGCCATAGCCCACTTCATTCTCAGCCAAATATTGAAACCAGTCCTCCAGATGTTGACATAAGTCCTTCTCAGCCAGACTTTGAAATCAGTCCTCCTCAACAGGACATTGGGGTCAGCCCAAGGAAAACTTCACCTGAGATAGACCCGAATCAGCAAGAGATGTATGATTATATAGAATCCTTGGAAAAGAGAGCCACAGGTCCAAGCACTTCATCCATCCAGCCTCATCCAGCACAGGACGCTTAAATCCAGTCATTGAAACAGGAAATTTTTGAACTAGAGGTCTTAAATAGACACATTAAACATGAAAATGAAGCATTAAAGAAACAAAGTAGACTGGATAAGATCATTCATGACAATACCATGCTACATCTCGAGCTATGGCAGAAAAAGAATAGGAAATTGAAGAAAAAGTGCAGGAAGATAAGTAGAGCACTGATCAATGTCAAATTCGGATGCTTGATGAAGAAGCCCAGGATGTTGGCAGCACCAAGAAAGAGAAGAAGAGGGTTGGATGTACTGGCAGAAGTTTCAGAGCATATGATTTGAAGGGGGGATAGTCAAAATTTTGGTTGCATAGGGACATGCAACACCTTCACAGTGGGGGTATGTTGAGCCCTGAACTTGCATCTTTCCTACACATTTTTCTAGCTTCTTTCCATTTACCTAGACCTCCTAAGCTATCAACATCATTGCATATTAGTCATAAAAGAGCATTTAAAGTGGTTTTTTGACTATGTCCTTGTGTTTGTTATTTGATCTAGAATTTTTCTTATGAGCTGCGGAATCTTGTCACTTCCTGCAGCTAGTTCAACTTTCCGCAGCCGTTTTTGTTAAACTACAGGTTGCAGGTGTCACGAGGCAAAGCAAGCCACGTGGGCAAGTTGGAAATGACCTGGACATGGGTCAGGTCCTATTGGTCCATTTGGATTCATCAAAGAAGGCCGTGGTCAACAGTGGTCAATCAGTGGTCAAACAAGAGAGTCCTATGACAACAGGACTCTGTTTTCAAGCACGTGAAGACTTTCGTGGTCGTTTCTAGATCTCTGGAGGCATGCAGACACCTGTAGGCTAACCAGGATGTGGATCCAATAGCCGCTTTCAATAGATTGCCTAATCTCGGCGACCATGATGCTAAATCCATGGACGTTGTTTTTCACGTGTCCTCTGTTCACGTAGTTTTCCAGAAAAACAGTTATGAAACCTTTGTTATAAATAACGCATTCCTATGTGCATAATAGCTAGTTTTTCGAATGTAATTTTTGTTGTTAAGAACTCACTGTGCCGTGACATTAGTTTATTGCTGTAATTGTGTTTTGAGATATATATAAGAAGACTCTGTTCTACATGCTTGCGTAAATGTGATTTTGGATTGATAGCCTGTTGGCCGAGGTTGTGCAGAGGGCCCCTGCACACTGAGGTTTCGTTTCCATTGTTGTTGTATAGTCTTTATGCATCGTTTCTTTATTCTCACTGCATATGTTTTATAGTTATTCAATTGTGTATATATTTCTAACATTTCATTGTTGTTCATGATTTTACAAGCTTTGTATAACGTTGATCAGTGTGTGCATGTTTCAAGATAGAGTAGGCAGCCTGGGCATTTGTATATAATTTTCATAACAACTAGTGATATGGAATTGATCCTCTGCAGATTTTGCTTTTCTTAGTTTCTTTTAATTCTAGTTCTATTTTGTTGAGTTCAGTTTTGTTCATTTTCTTTGTTAAGTTAGAAATCAACTTGCTCATTTCATTGACAGTTACCTCCAAAAGCCATAGCGAGACTAACTGGCGAGGGATTGAAATATGAATGTTGTGATTTGATTTTAGTTTACTTTTCTGCAATTAGATAATTGGATTGCTCATTTCATTGACAGTTACCTCTGAAAGCCATAGCGAGACTAACTGGCGAGGGATTGAAATATGAGTGTTGTGATTTGACTTTAGTTTACTTTTCTACAATTAGATAATTGGATTGCTCATTTCGTTGATGGTTACCTCCTAAATCCATAGCTAGACTAACTGGTGAGGGATCGAAATATGGATGATGTAATTTTATTTTAGTTTTACTTTCTTGAAATCTTTGATTTCCTTGAGTGTAGTAGCTTAAATCAATTTTCTGTATTTAGAAAGTAGTAGAGATGATAGCTTCATAATCAGTAGTTCATTAATTACTTGTTTTAATTAGCAGAATCTTTTCATTCTTGATTCAAGTGTTATTTTTCACTAGTATGTTCTAAGACCTTCTCAAGTGTTAAGTTTTGGGAACCCTTATAAAGGAAATAATTGCCTTAAAACTTATAACCATACTTTCCTTGTAGAAATTTAGGAATAGGAATTCCATAAACAAAAATAAAAACCCCCAAAACAACATAAAAATAAAAACGACAAAAGTAAGAAATAGGTTATCCTGCACATATAGCGCGCCACACTTTGTCAGCTTACAAATCCCGGATTGACAATTAATGTAGCAATTTAAGACACACTAAATTGACCAAACACCATGTAAGCCAATTTATGGTTAGGAAAACCAATTTTTTTTGGAGGGTATCTAAGGATGTTCTATAGTACCTCAGAGGCTCTACCCATTTTGGAATTTGGTATAGATGGATTGTTGGGAACGGGATCCCCCAAGGACAGTTTTGGGGATAAAAGCCCATGTCTTGGGTCAAATTTTGTAATAAAGTTGTAAAGTCTCCACATTTTTTGGTCGTAGAGCGCGAAGGTGTCATAAGTCATAAAGGGTTGTCCGTCCTTAATTTTGTAAAGTAAAGTCAGCTATAAATATCTACCCATGGTCCGCGGACCATGGGATTGTATAAAAAGAGCTAAGTAAGCTCTAAAGAGTCATCAATAAGTTATAGAAGGAGTCTTGGGTGATAAGGAGAGAAGTCTAAGTTTCAGGTTGTAATATAGGTAGAGGCTCTGCAACTGAGTGCACAGAGGCCTAGGGTAGAAGTCCGCAACTAAGTGCGCAGACCCTTACAGCTACGTGCGCAGGGCGAATAGAGTCTATAATCATATGAAGATATCAATAAAGAGAAGTATTATACAAGTTATATGTCTTTGTTTCCTGTTAATATTGTGTATGAATTTCATTTATAATGCTTATTTGGTGTGCGAATGTATGTAATTACATTGGTTAATCAAATGCAAGTAAGGATATTCATTTATGTGATGCTAACCATGATTGTTCAATAAGATAAGTAAGACACTTAAGCTAGTTTTGGAATCTACACGACATGTTGCCCTAGAAGCGCGAAAGTTCCTGAATGACAGGTTAGGGCTACGCGAAGGCCAATCTTACCCCTTCGCAGAGGTACTAAAGGGAAGAATAAAGGGCTAGACTAACAGAGCCCTAGAACTTAACAACCTACGCGAGAGAAGGAATAGAAGGAATAAACCGACATCACGACCATCTCAGGATGCGGAAACTTGGTTCAAACATCCCCCCATACCACTTCGGGTGATACATTGGTTCACGCTCCGCGGGCTAATGCCAAAAGGGCTAGTAGTGTAGGGATTTGTTTGGCTAACTAACGTTGAACCTAGGTCATGCCCCCCCAAGCCAACAAATGGTTTTTTTTCCAGGACCAGAATCTGAATAAGAGATGTGTGATGTCGTATCACTGGAATCCAGCTAAGAAAGAGATCAGAGATTGGTTGAATAGGAAGATCCATGAATTTGCATTGCAGGAGATAAAAAATCCATGACTGACAAAGAAATAGTGGCTGGACAAGTACCTATATAAAGAAATACACGAGATCTTTTTATGTTCTTTTCCGGTTGAGCTATATGAGTGGATCGCAAAGCTAGTAGATAGACAAGGAAGGTGGAGACTTGACGGTCCTATTGTCTGGATCCTGGAGTTAATGCAAAGATTGGAAGCCTCTGAGGATAAGACCGCTTGTGCTATCGATCATTGGCTCGATCGTATCATAGAAGGATTTGTGACTGAATTCGCGGTCGATACCTCAGTCAGCTATAGCAAGGCGGAGAGGTGCTTTTTCAAAGGTCCACGAGGTAAGTACTTGAAGCCTTTGAATTCTTGGATTAAGATGTTATTGTGTGAAAAATGGGTTATGCAGCTACCTTGATGTTTGGAGCTACGCGAAGCGGAAAGACTTATAGGAATGAAGGGAGAAATGGTCCTGAATATAGTCCATTAATTTCACCTCCACGAGGTGATGAAGAGGGAATAGTGCAGGCTTCTCCACCAAGTGTTATTCAGTTAATAAGACAAGGATTCCTATGACTGCCACCTCCACCCACACCACCTTCGACTTCACCATCATCGCCTGCGACTTCACTCATACCACCTCCACCTCCACTGCAGTTCAGCATGGAAAATTCAGTGAAGTTGTCTTTGTTTAAAGGCTTGGGAAATGAGGACCCAGACCAGTTCTGGTTCATAGTAAAAGTTGTATGGGAAGCTTAGGGCATAATAGATGATAACCAGAAGCAGCCGACACTGGTTAGTGCTCTACAAGATCGCATGCTAACCTAGTACATCAAGTACTCTAATGATAACCCAAACGCTGGGGTGGCGGACATCCAGACTACACTAAATAAAGAATTCAGTATGCCTTAATCTGAGGAATAGTCAATTGTGGGATTCAAGGAAATTGCAATGAAACCAGGCGAGACAACTTGGGAATTAGATCAAAGATTGAAGTGTAAAATCTGTGAAGCTAACATGAACTTAACAGATGGACAACACCACTAGTGGTTCGTGGCTTCGCTCCTGCCACACCTAAGGGTTGTGTTGTCACAACAGAAGATAACAACTTAGGTAGATGCCTTGGAGATTACAATGAGACTGCATGAAACACCGATGCATGATCTGAATCTAGGGGTTCAGCAAATCCATGCGCAGTGGAAAAATCTTTACATTAAAATGCAAAGCTTGAAGCAGGACAAAATAGTTCGACCGGAGGCATGTGAAGAGGTATGGTGCCTGAAATGCAAGGGTCAGGGGCATGAAAAAGACCATTTCCTAGTATTTGAAAACTATATTATAAGAGAAGGACATATGCCTTTTAGGCTAGAAGCTCAAGCAGGACCAAGTGCAGGGCCTGCATTGTGGTGCGCTATATGTCAGGTAGCAAGAAAACATACGATGGATAACTGTCATTTGCTGGAAAAGTTTGTAGAAACACTACAACAACTGTTCTCTAACTTTTGTAGGTTAGTAGGGCATGATGAGCGCAACCATAGAAGCTATTAATTGATGATGGATAGAACACCCACCTATAGGGTTTAGGCAGAAACATGGGCCCCTAACCAGAAGACAGGGATGGTGCAGACAGGATTTCAGGGGCATGGACGAGGCCGAGGTGGAGGAGGACCTGGAAGAGGTCAGGGACATTTAATTTGCTACAATTGTAGAGGACCAGGACACTAAGCCCGCGATTGCACTAACCCAATACGTCCGTCATGCAAATAGTGCACTTTGTTTGATCATGAAACGAAGCACTGTCCTACGCTGATAGCGAGGATATGTGACAAAGGGGAACTACTCCCTCAACCAACTCAGAACCTACAGATGATGAGGTCTGAGCCTCATGAAGAGGATCCGAATGCGAATATAGTGCTCCGAAGTGGAATTGAAACCAGGGATGATAAGGGGAAACAACCTGAATACAACACATGGGTTCGCAAAGCTCTGGTGAAGGAGGCAGAATTTGATTTGGAGTGTGCACATGAAACGTTCATGGAAGCAATGAAGAGCTTTGCTAAGGCCTCCACCTTAGGGAGCAATGATAAGCCAGATCAGGAGAAGGACCCTTCTATGCTTATGACCTTCCTAGAGACCTACATGAAGTTGCTGCATGATAGCAAGGCTATAAAAGGATTACAAGAGCTTATAAATAGACGTGCCCAAAACACTCCATGTATGAAAGATCGGTAAGCATAAAACAAGGAAACGATGAGAGATGAGGCTGATCACGCAGATAGGAGTGTATGAAATGGATCAGGATATTTTGGACCTGGGGTCAAACACAAACATCCTACTGAAGCAAACTTGGGAATGGATGGGGAGACCCACACTTCAGTGGTCTCCGATTCAACTAAGAATGGCGAATCAACAGAAGATCATCCCCATGGGGTGGTTGCCAGGGGTGATTGTAGATATTGAAGGTGCGAGCACGTTGGCTGAATTTTAGGTAATAGAAATTGTAGATGAAAACAACCCCTACCCTATGCTCCTTGGCATTGATTGGGCTACTGATATGAATGGGGTAATCAACCTAAAGGAGAAAAAGGTGATCTTTGAGAAGGAATCGCTCTGCGTAATAGTATCCCTAGATCCTGCTGAAGGATTGCACTATACTGAACTAGTCCATGATTATGAGAGAGATGACGATCTAGACTATATCTATAAGATAACAGTGCAAGACCAAGATTGGGTGAATCCAAAAATGGATGGATGAATTACATGGGATCGTGAGAGTTCCTACACCTCAGACTCTGATGAAGAATTAGAACGTTGGCAGAATTGGTTACATGAAGTAACCACACTGAGCTGTAACACGATGACCCGACCACTGCACTATGTGTCGTCAAAGGTAAGAAATCTGCCCACTTATGATGGCTTGAATGATGTAGATATATTTTTAGATGCATTTGAGAGGAAGGTACTAGAGAAGCAGTGCTTCCAAGCTTTGGACTAGGCATTGCATGTTACGCCCGCAAGATGGTGGGGTATGCACAACGGTAGCTTTAATGACTGACGTGAGTGTAGAAGGATGATGAGAACACACTTTGGGAGGCCGAAGGTACAAATCATGGAAAAATATGATGGCAAGATGATCGGCGTGTGCACATGGCCAAATGGGCTCAGGCTTATGGGGAGAAGCCCCAACCTGAATGGGTGCACTTGTTCTATCACACCCTAGATGTCACCCCAATGAAGTGGTACTTAGAAACAAAGCTCCGTCATGCTACGGAATGGGATATTCTACACAAGGGATTAATAATGAAATTCAACTTTGAAGATGGGTTTGACTGTATCCATGAGGCACTTCAAGAAGTAAAAGCAACAATTTTTAGGATACCGCAGGATCCTTTGGACCTGATTCAACCTGATTAGACTACTCACCTGAGTCACACGCTAGAATGCTATAACGTAACTGCTGAAGAAGAAGATGAGGATCAAAGAAAGGTTAACATCCCTGAAACAGAAGGTCACTGCGAGGTTGAAGGACTGCCGATTGAGAATCCTGATATAACCGTGCCATTGAAAACAAAACAGGCGAATATTGGTACGGAGGTGGAGCCCAAATACGCCAATATTGGAGATTACTAGGATGATGTGATGGTGGATAAAGTCGCTGAATTTCTCTGTGAATACCAATATTTGTTTCCTACCAAGTTTACATATCTAAAAGGGATAATCAGGGACCTAGTTGTTATGAATATCACGTTGAAGCCTGACATGAAGCCAGTTAAGCAAAGACCTTACTACCTTAATCTGAAGTATAAGGAGAAGGTCTGCTTAGAGCTAGATAAGATGCTCGCAACAGACATCATTGAGCCCGTGGAAGAATCTAATTGGGTAAGCCCAATGGTGGTACATGAGAAGGAACAAAAGGATGAAATAAGGATATGCATAGATCTCAGGAAGTTGAATGATGTTTGTGTACATGATCCTTTCCTGTCTCCATTCATTGATGAAGTGTTGGACAATGTAGGTGGCCAAGGAGCATATTCCTTTACTGATGGATTCTTTGGGTACCACCAGATCAAAATCGTGCCAAAGGATGGAAGAAAGACAACCTTTGCGACTGAGTGGGGGTGTT